>JAMZDL010000112.1:0-100793 GCA_027579765.1 Candolleomyces efflorescens
TTCTTCTTTGCCGTAGGCCGACATCTTTAAATTCTTTGCCCAGTGTCTACGGCCTCCTTCATGATTTTGACCTGGCTGGTCCCATTGACCCTGTAAGTCGAGCGAACTTTGCGGCAATATCACGTTTTGGCTAATGAACGTGCGGTAGCCACCAGACGCTCAAGAGAAGCAAGATCCCACATCCGCCCGCGCTCAGCCAGTTAGTCCATTGACGCCTGCTGTTCATCCAGAACTGGTACTCTGACACCGTCCTTAAAGGGAACTCCACCGTTCATGTCGATCAACGTCTTGTCAGGACGCTCGCCTCGTCACCAAGCCGTGGATGATGTGAGTGACAGTCGAACGTTGAATTTGTTCTTTACTTACTTCTATCTTCCTTAGGTGCAGAGCGTCTTCTATGTCTTGTATCTCTTCCCTTTCAGCAATGGCGCTCCTCTGCCGGCTTCCTATCCGAAGGCTCCACCTCAGACTCTCAATGTGTCGTGGCCATCAGTAATCCAGGAGTGGGCCGACTCGGACGGGATTGACTTTTGGCTGCTCAGTGCCTTCAAGTCGGGTTTTTTCGCGCATAGAGCGAGATGGCACCCCAATGAGAACGGAATCCTACATCAACCGCTGGCTGCTGGAAAAAGCCATCTTGAACGGCATTGGCCCAAGGCGAGCTCGCAGTTCAGTTTGTGGGATCGTTGTATCAGCAAGCTTCACGATGAATGCCTGTGGCACTGGGATGACGAAGGGGAGGTGTGGACCTCTAGGAAACGCCTAGTTGTTGACGTTGCCGAAGTCATGCAGGACATGCTTGGTCCCAGCCCATATTGATGGCTGAAGCCAGCGATGGAAAGGATGGACCTGGGTGACGCAAGTTTTAGTTTTTCTTTGGTAGGTGTATTGCGAATTACATGTCTGGCCCCGTACGAGATCCAATTCATGAATAGACATGGTGCTGGCCGCCGGATAGAGTTGCGTATTGCGTATAGGTAGTACAAGAAAGCTGGCACAGGCTGAGTCGAAGGTCCCAGAGATCTGAGTGAGGGCTGACGGCTTGGCCTTTAAGTTTCTCTATATCCAATGGAGGTTCAACAAGGGGTGCGTGAAGAGAGCAGGTTATCTATGTGAGTACACGAACTCTAGTAGAGCTGTACAGTAAGAACACGAAATTGAGAGAGGCGGACGGGGAGCGAAATTTCGACCTCTGATAGACAAGATCATGTAAGAGAGATTGAATACATGTCCTGGGATACGCATGCGTATCTGGTGAGTGCTCGGGGCACGTAGAAGCCGACATGTTCGTCGCTTGCGCAGAAAAGCGGCTGTTAAGGCCTGAGGTCACGCATACGCTGCAGAGGCCGTGTCTCCTCACTCAACTCTCTGCCCCCATTGACCTCGTGTAAATCATATATAAACAATGATACAACTTCGCCTGTCGATCCAAGCCAAGTCTGTTTCAGAATTCCCGCGTCCCGAGTTCACTCAATTCCAGCTCTCGAGTTGTGAGCTTCAACAGGCTTTTTCACAGCAAGCCTGCTCTTCCTGTTTCGTACTGCTGGCGTGGAGACCGGTAGTTCCTGATTGGGACCTTTGACGGTGAAAGTGAAAGTGTCTCAGCGGGATCGATGGTCCAAACGTTTGACCTTGGTTTGGGAGGTACATTTCCACTTTTGGGTGCAGCCGCGAACTGAGTCTTGAGGGGGAAAGAAACAATTCGTGGACGCTAAGCCGGTAGCTTGAATCGTCTTCAATGAAAGTCTACCGTTATGCTTGTGTTACACTACTCACTTGCTCTTCTTTGGTTTGAGAACCTTGAAAGAGGGGCCGGATAATGACTCCGGGCCTTCGCGCCAGACGAATTCCCAGGGGAAGACTCTGCCTGGAATCCGAGTCGTGTTGAATATCGCTGCAACGGTTGTGTCTCTTTCAGAACTCACTGAACTCTTTGTCCTACGATACATCGAGCCATAGTCTTCCTTGCTGCATTTCTCAATGGCCATTCTTTCAGGTTTTGAACAGCAACTTCGTCGGCCAACCCTCGGCGGCACGGGCTTTTTTCACGAGGCCCAACTGCACCCGGCCAGAGGCCAACGGGCCTGCCACTCGTTTCACCACTGGCAGTGTGACCCAACACTCACACCGAGCTGGGCCCTCCGCGACTGCCTCTTCTTCCTCTCTCTCTGGCTTCTCTACTCGCGCGCATGGGCGGCCATGAATCCTATAGATGCAGCGCTCTTCCCCCCTTCTCTTAGACCTGGACCCTATCAGAGCTTGCCCATCAGTCAGTGCTTGGACGGTATCACCTCATGTTGACCAAAGCACGAGAACAACGGCCGCCCCCTTCTCTTTGTTTCTGGAAGCTCGGGAAACACGCCTGCGCCTCGCTCAATGCTGCTCAAAGCCCTCACCGCCCCCCAGTCTCTCTGTGCTTTGCATCTGCGTCCAAGCTCACAATGAGCATGTCTCGGTCAAAGCCCAATCCTCGATAGAGATATTAAAGAATGGGTCGGAACAGTGAGTTTGTCCCTCACAAGCATTCAGCTCTTCACAATCGATCTCATCCCCTACTCACTCTACCTATAAACGCCCTGCCTATCCCATCTACGCTCATAGCCATGGCCAAGATCACCTCACCGACTCAGTCCAAGAACGTTGCAACCGCAGCGTCCAAGCCGATCGGCGAAGTCAAAATTCGTCGCCCCGAAAACTGCTTCATGCTTTTCAAGAGAGCGTTCGCCCTCAAGAACGGGAACGCGATCCGTTCCCAGCAAGTACTCTGCAAGGCCGCGTCACAAGCCTGGCATGCGATGAGTGAAGAGGAGCAGGCCCCTTGGAGGGAGCTTCAGGAAGTAGTCAAGGCTGAACACGCGCGAAAGTATCCGGACTATGTTTACAACCCAAAGCAGAAGGCCTCGAAGCGTGGACTCGCCAAAAGAGATGCCGCCCTCGTCCTCCCTTCTCCTCCTCTTCCCACAGCTCCCCTTGTAACGGACACCAGCTATAGCACCTCCTCCGTGTCGCAGCTGACCGGAATGGGTGGTCCTATGGCTCAACCGCAAATGCCACTTGACCTCGATGGCGCTGTGTACAACGTAAGCGTTGATTGTTGGTTATCCAGTGGCTCGAGATGTTAAAACACAATTCCAATTCTTACATAGTCATATTCCGATTACTTTATTCAACGGCCTGTCCAGCAGCAGCAGACCCCTTTCGGCTTCTTCCCTTCTCAGGCTACGGAGAACTTTGGGACGCCAGGTCAATACGACGCGCTTGACGTCGGACTTGATTGGAACGGGGTTTCTTATCCTGTGCGCTCGTCCTTTTCCATGTGATTGAACATAGTGACTGACTTTTCCATCCTTGGGTTGTCTATCAGGCTATGCCAATGGAACCTGGTCTGTTCGATTCGTTCTATGGTGCTTCGGCTCCTGGCATGGACTTGGCGAGTGGATCAACGGCGCCATTCGATTTTGACTCCCAGTTCTTCGGTGCTTCCAATGCTGGTGGCAGCAACGACTTCAGCTATTTCTAGACCCTTCCACGGGTACGAGATGGTATACCACAGACTAGATCTCTTACTTATTCATTTCCTTGCTTACTTATTCCATCTTGACGCTATCCCACCGGTCTTTGGGATTGATATTTTACTTACCGGACAAATTAACGTCTATACTATACTTTGTTTGCTAGTATCCTTGATTCACATCATAAATTACAATAAAATCGTGGCACGGTCGCGCATGACGGGCTATCCAGTACCCTCCAATGATCCACCTACAGTGACGACCAACCTAGGATATCTGTGCAGAAAGGGTTCCTGTGCACCCCTTAACAAGCCTACTTCTGCGCGCACCCGAGTGAGATGACCGATGTTCTCCGTGCTGTTCGTCGAAGAATTTATATACCAAATGGCGCCACAAACTATCGTCGCAATGTCAAAGAGGAGGCCTAGGTGAGATCAATTGAATTGAATGATCATGATATGACCGGCGAAGAGACTCTGGGCCAGCTTCTTTGAATTTATCCCCCGGCAATGTGACGGCAGTCTGAGGTAGAGAGATGCCCGGCGATGGAGGACCTACAAGAACGGCCTTCAAGGAAACGTTGTGAGGCCCCTTGTCAGCCTACAGAACTTGAAGCTTGAAGCTTGAAGATCGGAATCCGAGATTGCGCCGAATAAAGGTTTTCGGATACATATCTCTCTCCAACCTTTTTATCAGTTGGCAAGCACTATGAATTCAAGCTGCAGTCCAGAGCGCCTTCGATAAGTTCGACATCTGAATCTTATCAAGATGTCGTAAATGGTGGGGACTTTGCCGTTGACACGTACCATTCGGCAATGTTCCAAGCGTCTAGCGTGGCGTATCGAAAAAAACTCGTAGATGAAAAAACAGTCCTGTTGTCACCATGAAACAGCTGAGATTTTTCAAAGATCTGTCAGTTTCGCTAGTGGACGTTGGGCGGTATTGGTACCCCCCACAACTCGGGTACTCTGCGTTGTATGTTTGACAGGGACGCGCAAACAAATGATTCATGACCGTCGTAGCCGTCATCGTCATCAACATCATCAATCATTATCACTTCACTTCGGTGAATTGGCTTCCTTGCATGGTGCCGGTGCCATTGCCTCCTTTGTATTGACCTTTGAGGCTACGACGACGACGACGACCAGCTCAACGACGACCAGCAAGACGACAACTGCGAAGGCAGTCGAACGACCATGGCGCAAGTCGCCGCCCCCGTGCGCAATTTGGCTCCTCCGGCAGCCCACCAGAACCTGCTATTCCTCCCCTCGATGTCGTACAACGTTTCCCTGAACTTGACCTCGATATTATCCTTTCTACCATCGTCGAGCTTCCTGACAAGGTCAAGGCTCTTTCGCCAAATACGGAGGAAGTGGTGGGAGGACGTTGTGGACTTGGGGATGGCTGCCGCCGTCGCGACCAGTGAGGCGGTCTCAGGGGGCGATGGACCGAATGGGATGGTAGTGGACCCTGCTGCGTGGCCCACAGAGTCCATGCTGGAAGCAGTCGTGGGCGAGGCGGACGTTGTGTCGGCTGCTGCTGCGACAACGCAGGCAGCCATGTCCTCTGCTGTACCCCCTCCTCCATCCTTCCCGGTCTACCTCGGGCCATGGGCATTCTTCACGTCCGGGTATATGTTAGGATTGTTCGTCGTGGCAGTTCTGCTACACCGGATACAGAACATCATCATTCCTTCAAGGGTCCCGGCAAGGTGGCGAGCAGCGCGGAGACGAGGCGCGAATGCTGGGATTTGGAGTAGGATTGCGACGGTTAGCAGCGGGATATGGGACTCACTGCTACCTCTGGACTTGACGAAGACTACAACACGATTGGCTATCCACCTCCCTTCACTCTACCTCCTCCATCGAGTCCTCCTGATCTGGTCTGTTCTCGTACTCCAAACCTCCGGCTTCTACCCAGAAGGCACCGGGATCGGCTGGGTGAATCGCCTTGGTCTTTGGGTAGAATCCAAAGACATGAGCGAGATCTGTTGGTCGACCTTTGTTGCCGTATGTGTCGGTTTTTGCATTGAGGGGTTTGTCAAAGCCCTCGACGGTGTCGAAGCTGGATTTCCAATCGGTGGCAACATGAACCCAAACACATCCCCTTTCAATATCGTCGGCTACGCATTCCTCCTCCACCTCTATTCTTCACCATTCGCTCATGCCTTTCGAAAGGCGAGCGATCTACCCTCAAGACCGGATAAGCACGCGATCATCACGGTTGCAATCCCATTATTGCAATTAACGTTGTTCCACTCGCTTTCAGTGTGGAAGAGGTTCTCGACGCACAGGCTTTTGCCTACGACGCTCAGCTCTATCCTATCTCTCACCCACTTTCATGGAGCTCTGTTCTCGTACTTCTACGGATCAGGTTCGGATGCGACCACCACGTTCCGGCAGCGAGGGAATGGGAAAAATACCGACCAGGCCCAGACAAGACTTCTGACGACCTACCCGATCCTCAACTATATCCCTAACATCTTCGAGACCTCGCTAATCCTCACAATACTCCTTACGATCGTCTGCAATGTTATCGTACAACTCGCCGTACGGGGTCGTGTGGACCGAATATTCAGCGGACTGGGAATCAGGTCATCTTCTTCCTCTTCCTTGATGTCGCCCACATGGTTCGAGCACGGAGACGAATTTGACGATGCTTCTGAACAAGCAGAGCCGCAACAGCGAGACGGTACCGGTGGTTTCTGGTCGTTCCTCCAGAACCTCCCCTACGACGAGGATTTTGGCGTGTTGTTGTTGAGGATTGGGACTGCGAGTTTGGAAGCTACGGGTTTGAGGGGGTGGAGTAACGAGGTTGCCCCTATTCCTGCGCCTGTACCTCGTTCCAGGCGTGCGCGCAACCACCGAAGGGGACACCAGGGTGCTCTGCGCAGCGCAGGTGATGCAAATGCGAGTGGGAGACAGGTCCCGGAGTATGGATCTGTAAGGGTAGGGAGGGTGGGTGCGGGCGGAGTGCAAGCTGGGTTCCGGATTCCATCTAATGCGTCACCCTCGTCTTCTGGTGTTTTGACGAGGGGCCAAGATCAAGGGGAAGCTAGTACGTTGAGGAGGCGGGGGACGACCCCAGTACCTCATCGTGGTCTGAGGAACGAAGTCCGAACGGTGGATGTGGGTGTTGAGGGTGAGTCAGTTGCTGCCGAGCTCGACGCTAACGGCAACCGGAGGACGGTGGGCGAAAATGGGTGGTGGAGATGGCTGATGGAACTGTCAAGGTATCTTGAAGCGGTGTGGGCGGCATGTAAGGGGTTGGGAAAAATAGCTGTGTCCTGGATCATTTGGACTGTGAGAGGGAGAAGGAAGAGGTCACCGTTTCAGAGAAGGAATAACCAGAGTCAGGAGCATCATGCGGAGAGGGAGTCAACTCCATTTGAAGGGGATACCGAGCATGAGGGGGTGGATTGGGAGCGAGAGTGTTACGAACGCTTTTTGAGAGGAGAGAATGTGACGGATGACGAAGGGGAGGATGAAGAGTGGCAGGAAGACCATCGAGATGACGCCTCAGATACAGAAGACTCGAGGGATGAACAAGGGAATGAGGAACAGGAAGCTGACGGGGATCGAGAGCGGGAGGCGTTCGGGCTTTTCACCGATATTCTGAGGAATGGGGTCGCGAGCAGCACAGCTCAGGGTAGCAGCGCTGGTGGAGACGTTGTCCTCGCCCATCTTGTCGACAGTAGCCCCATGACAAGGCGCCGTTGGCGAACTGTGTCATCAACCGACAAATCTACATCGTTCCGGCGAACGCCAGGCGCCTTCGATGAAGAATTTGACGATTCTTTCACCGACCGCTCGCGGACGCAAAAGGATCGACTGGAAGCTGCAGCGCACGAACTCGCTGCTCGTAATGTCTGCGTTATTTGCACCTCGGAAGCCAGGGATATCATCTGCTGGCCTTGTAGATGTTTAGCGATGTGCGATGGATGCAGGGAGGCGTTGGCTGCTCGGAGTGCGCCCACGAAGCACCGCTGTCCGTGTTGTCGGAGGTTGGTCGAAGGGTATTCGAAGATCTATATTCCTTGAAAGTGGACACTTGACTTATTTCTTTTTCGCTTTGTTTCTTTATCCTTGCTTGCCCACATCAAGTTTAATCTCTTGCGTTGTTTTCAATTGTGCCACCATGCATTCATAGTTATCCCAATATTTCTTAGCTTCTCGTTTCATTTCACCGCTTTGCTCAGACTTGGATGTGACTCATGACCCCGTCACGGTTGCCTTGGATTTCTTGGAGGACGTGCATCCCATAACGCTTCACCCCGAACCGAATGTTGTACTAGCTACAAGTAAATATCGCCCTCATAAAGTCGATTGTAATATAATTTTGTTGACCACGTTCCCCTTGAACCTATCGGACGTGAACTGGTGCCCTTCCAACCAGCTCGATCTTCATTCACTCTCTCAAGGTATCACGTCACGCCAACGATTCCATTTCGGTCTCTTTTTGATGTATCGACCCTCTTGACCCAGAACCATCATGCCTCGTGTGCCGAACCAAGCCCTATCCTACTTCCTCTCCAATAATGTGGTCCCTAATCAATGCGAAGCAGCCTCGATTCAAATCGAAATGGACTACCTGGCAGCCCACATTTCTCGGTTGCGCTCAAAGCTCACGAAGCTCGAGAAACAGTTTTGGTCATATAGCATCATGCTGTCTCCTGTGCGCAGGGTACCAGCCGAGATTTTGGGGGAGATCTTCACCTTTGTTATCCCTGACGATGTACTGGAAGAACAGAAGAGGTGTCAGTTGGTGGACCTGCAGTTGGTGTGCAGGTCTTGGCGGGATGCGGCGCGACTACAGCACAGGCTCTGGAGTGGTCTTTACGTCAGTCTCCGTCAAACGATCCCACTCGAGAAGATACAAAATTGGTTTGGTCGCTCAGGAAATACTCCAAAGTCTCTTCAAGTCTTCGTTCCAGGTCATGGGGACTGCGAAACCCAGGGATCGCCGTGCCGATTGCACAGTCTCGCTCTCGCAACCCTAGTGGCGAAAGGGCTGTCCCGTTTTTCCCTGACATGCAAGGGCCCTCAGTGCTTCCACAACTTTCTGGACGCATTGAAAACGATTAAAGTCACCACATCTGGCTGTGCGTGGGATTGCCTCGACTTCATCGCTCTCAAGTTCACCGAGGAATGGAACGAATCCCCCGATCCCTCAAAATCCATGTTCTTTCGTCTGCCTCCCAACGTCACATCCTTCGAGTTGGAACTTCCGTCCAGATATGATGCGTTTGGGTCCGAAACTGACTCTGCCATAACCCCTCTGCACATTCCGCCTAGTTTCCTTATACAACTCAGATCCCTTTCCCTTCGTTGTGATTGGCAAGGGCTACAATGGCTCGAGTGCGTCCTCCCATTGTGCACCAATGTCCAAACGCTTAAATTCAATTTCTTCGGTTTGGAGTCTTGGGAATATGACACCAGCAGCAACGAAGCCCACCTACGGCAGCGCCTCCGATCCGGATTCCTTCTTCCACAGGTGCACACCTTATGCCTGCAAAATCTTGTTGCCGACTCGCACCCGATGGATATACTATCTCTCATTCTAACGCCCCAGTTGGTTGATCTGGATATTGGCTTCCATCGAAACGATCCAGAGGAATCGGATTGGAAACTTGCGGAGCATATCATCGCATTTGCCAAGCGATCGAGCTGCGGGGCAAGTTTACGACGTTTCCGCCTCCGTCATGTGCAGCTCAAGGCGGGAGAGCTAGCGAATGCCCTGCGAGCTCTCCCCTTTTTGACACACCTCACGCTGGAGGATATCGTCATGACCGAAGCGGAGAATGGCGATGCATTTTACCTGCTCAAGACGGACGCCCAGCCCAGCCTATCACGCCTTGAAACTCTCGAATTACTTCATTTCAAGCCCAACCTCTGCCACAACCTTATTCAATCATTTCTTCAATCCCGTCGACCGTACCGCTGGGACCCAGAAAAACAGTCACCGCCATCTGAAGTGCAAGCAGATACGCTCAAACGTTTAATTGTCACCTTTCAGACAATACCGAAGGAAAGGCAGCTGTTGAAAGGTGATCCAGTCTTACGCGCGCTACGGGAACACGGTGTCACAATGGTTCACATTGGCCCCATATCCTACATTGACTAAGTAGGTCACCAACCTGTTCTTGACACGCCCCTCAGCACCGTATCGTGCCCTCACCTCTCTGAAAAGTTCCCGTGTACTAGATACTCACCTCTCACTTGCCTCATTTTTCAGCGGCGCGTGACACGGTATTTCCGGTCTTGCCTATTAACTGAGTCTCGACTACCCCATAGTCCCGATCGCCCTCAGTCTCTAGTCTGCCCGTCTGGCCTCATTCTGTCTCCTACCACTGGCATTCCTATTTTGATTTACCTTATATACCCGCTGGCGTGGCACTGTCATGCCACCCCATTTTCCCTTGCTTCAGCCTTCCGCTTCAAGACAAAATGGAAGGTAGGAGCTGCTCATCGCACTTGATTTTTATTTTTCTTGACCGCGCTCGCTGAGGCGTGCCTGCGTCGTGCTCGCGTCGCGTTGAAGAGGCGGTGAGAAGGCAAATCATGGCACAGGGGCGGGAAGGCGGCTTCAGGACCAAGCAAAACCATCGTAACGTTTGTTGCCTTTTTACTTAGGGCAAATTATGGGGGTCCAGGGCCTAGCTCAAGCAAGGAACCCCGAGTCATGCATCTATCTGTAGCCTTCTTGTCTATCCTGATATCCATCGCATATTAACACAACTCCTGACAGCGCGTCTTGTGGTCCTAAAATAGCATCATTGACAGGTGACCACTGCCAATCAATGATCAACCGTTACTACCACATCAGATGATTGTCTGTCTCTCCATCCACTATATCCTCCCAGACCTTGAACCGCCCAGAGCTTGAGATACGGCACACACTACGCAGAACCAATGTTCCTGTTTCCAGCCGCCCCAAGGATTCTGGTATCTCATCCGGACACGAGGAATTGGCAGAGCATTTTGCTCATGTACATGTACGCGGACGGGACTTATGTTATTGGCCTGAAGAGCTGCATCGAAGCCTTTTCAAGCTTCACACATGGCGACGGTGTCAAAGGGACACACCCTGATTCAGTGACTGACTCTGAGACTTCTAATGGAGCAGGTCTTTCACAGCTTTGGGCCCCGGAAATACCTTTCCAGCCGACGCAACGCAGGACGGTACACGTCTATTCAGTTGAGCATACCGAAGCTCAGTTCCAAAAAGATGTGATGGTGTGTAAGTATCTCATGTCTGACTGATTCCTTAACTTCCTTTTCCTTTGTTCCGTTTTGCAGATCAGCAGTTGTCGAGAAGGAAGTGTATTCCAAGAGTTGTCTGTAACCCTTTTACTGAAGTGGCGATGGGCACAGGAGCGCGTCAAGTTCACCGCGATTTCGGCTATCTTAGAAACGATAGAAACGCTTGGCCAAAGATACAGTCCAGGATCTTTGTTGATGGGTAGAACGAACAAACAACAGGCTAATTGTCCTGTCCTGTCACTAGTTTAACATATAAGGCAAGGACGAGGGGTGGTTCTATCGTTTCTAAGGTTTGGAAGAAAGCTGTGGGAGGCCGTGGCTTGCTTCTCATGTTCCTAACTTCGAAGGCTCCTTCAAGGTAGTTCTCTCAATTTTCACTCAAGTCAAGAGCCGATAGCACCAGCCCGAGATCAAACCGAGGGAAGTAGGGGTGCTCTACACTTTCCAATAAATAGGAAACTCGTCGGTAGGCGGCGTTTTTCTTCAACATCGCCGCGATGCAAGCACCCGAAACGCGAACTATTAGAACCCCATCACCAAAGTTCATCCCATCCATCCTCTTCAGCCAGCTGCTCCGCCTCTTTATCTTGAGATGCATACTCGTTGGAGGCTCCATAATTCTAATCTATGAAGCCTGGGGGATGAATATACTAGGGATTGCCTTTTTGAGTGTGACTCTTCTACATCATCTACTGAGGTGCGTCAGGCTTGTTCGGTACCACCCGGGCGCCTTTCTCTAATCCGTTTGACTTTCAGTTTTTTCGGACCCCAGCTTCGAGTCGTCCCTCTATTCCGTTGGGTGGATATCTCGTTGATAGTCGTGGAACTTGTTTGTGAGTGATAGGAAGCTGACGTATTTCTTTGAAGCCCTGATGGCGAGGACAGATAACAGCTGGAGCTTGAGCAACATCGCGACCGGGCCCTATCGGTTGATTAGTAGACGCGTTGTGCTCATGGTACTGTGCAAATGGGTCTTGGTCATAATGCTAGTCGCCTTCTTGGTCATCAAGAGCGCTCAGCTAATCGACACGAGGGGCAAAACGATCAGTCATCGAGTGGATATTCTCCAGGATCGCTCGAACTTGCTTGATGGGCCACATGCAGATGTCAATGTTCAGAGACCCAAAGGTTGGAGGTATCCCGCTAGAGTATTGTTCGGGAATGCACTCTGGGAAAGGAAGTTTCCGTGCGTTCATTCCACTCCTGTTCGATGCTGATGTTTGAACTAACACAAATTGAAAGAGGAGAGCCACGATGGATATCTGGTACAAGAGGATCCTTGGGCATTGCGGCCATGTTGGGAGTAGCCATTTTTGGAGTATTCGCTGTCGTACTCAACCCAGTCAGCGAGATGGGTACGATACCTACCAGAGATCTACGAGGTGTGACCCTGACCCCCGCGTTCAAAACACCAACTCCTTTTACCTGGGGCGTAATCCTAGTGAGCAGTATACCTCCTCAAATTAGTCATTGTTGCTTGATGATTTTGGTCGCTTTATTTCCTCGTGTCAGGTTTGGCGAACGCAGATTAACGCGACAAAGCAGCTTCAGGATGTGGTCTCCCTCACTCCTCTGTGGACTGACCATACTCCATCTGAGAACGTCACCAGCCCTCCGTGCAGCCTCGTGAGCCCGCGAGATAATCCACGAGTTGCTGCTTTCCGGTGCCCGCCTCGCGAACGCAATGGCATTCCAGAGTCAACGATCTCCTTCGGAGATGCAGATATCAATCGGCCAGACCTCAAGCTCACTGTTGACTTCACAGAGCTCTTCAGTCCATCGTCCACTGGATATCGCACAATGGAAGGGAACTCTTTGAAAGTTTATCTGGTTGTCGCGGAGAAGACCACCGATGATATTATATCGTCAACTCCGGTCACTTACCTTACACCTGGGGCAAACCTAGTCGGTATTGCAGACTTCGTCGTGCGACAACGGTTCAAAGAGCCGCGCTTATCCACTCTGGGGTTGTTTGACGTATGTAAACCGTTGTCACGACTCCAGCCTAGTAAAGCTGATTGCTTGTTCAATCGGACAGATTTATGATACTTTCCTCATCGCCAGAATGGCGTATCTAACGACTGACCCTCTGGCCGGTGTCAGGGCTGACTACCCTACAGGTCCGAACGTCTCAACGCTCAGAATTACATCTGCTGCCGTTGAGGCCGAATGGGCTATCATTCAGGATTACCGAACACAGTCGGTTTTGAATGGCTTCGCCGCCGTGGGAGGTCTGGCCTCCTTCCTCAGCGTCATCTTTTTGGTACTCTTCGGGAACACCCTTCAAGGGATAGTCCTTCGTACGTTGCTCTTTTAGGTGTGCATCAGAATGCGATCACTGACTAGTTGAAGGGACCAAGCCCCTTACACCCTTCGGCGTTTTTCATCGCCTTGACAGGGCCAGAATGAGGTTGTCTACATCATCCGCGGAAGAATACAGCGCCCTGCGCGCCGACCTCCAGGAACTCAAGGATAGACCAGGACTTCTAAAATTCGTGCTAGATACCCTCATAGACCTGGATGTCCTCATAGACCTGGATGTTGTCGAAGGTCGCGAGCCTCCTGCTGAAAAGGAACTCGTTGACATAGAGTGTATCTGTACTCTACCTTCAGCTCCAGAGACTGAGGACACCAGTGTCGCGGACGGTCAACAGAGGCATGGAGTAAACGAAAAACATGGGCCAGCATCCGCTTAGCCCATGTCTCCGTTGTGGACTCGGCTTTTTTTTTTTTGAGATTCTCCTTTACTTGACGTTCTGACAGAAAACCTCGCAACTGGACTACCCAGCTCGATTGGTTCAGTGATCCGGATTCGTGTTCCGATTGCGCCTTTTCACTCATAGCTTGATATAGCTGCTGTGTGCTTGTTTGCATTCGGAGAATACCCAATTGATCAGGCCCTTAGTTACTTCAACCGTTTCCTTTACTCTCGAGCACCGTCGATCAAATGGACATGAAAAGTACCATGAAAACGCCATGGGCGAGGAAGGTTCGAAACTCAGGCTCGAGTTTTGAAGGAACGTTGAAAAACGATGCGAGTCAGAAGAGAGTGAGTGCCTGCCCCATGAAGCTGGCTGAAGTCAAGTTTATCGGAGGTATACAATAGCTTTCTTCTAGCAAAAAGGACGGCCTTGAAGTTTCATTCAAGTGATATCATTTTCCTTGGTACATGTGCCTAGTTCTTGTACTCTCAAGACTCGGCGACATATGTTGTAAAATATATTGGGTTCGTAAATGGCCCCAAGGGTCACGGCCACTCTCGCTTGCCAGCTTGTGGATCTGATGCAAGTGGCATCAGAGTCTCAGGTTGCAAATAGCACCGCTGCCAATCAAATTCAACCACCAACCATCATCAGCTTGCAACTTGGACAGGATGGCTTGTGTTCCCCGTCCACCATGTCCTCCTGGACCCTCAACTCCCCAGAGCTCGAAATACGACACACACCTCTCAAGGGAGACCACTTCACCCTCAATCCAGGCATCGAAACGTCCATCGACCTCTTAGAGATCCATTCGCCAGATGTACCGTCACTCGAGGATCCTGGTGTTTTGTTCAAGAGAAATCTGGGGCATGAAGCGCTAGTTGGGCATTTTTTAGATGTACGTGGACTGAACAGTAAGGCACAAGCGATGTACTGAAGCTCTTCGTCAAGGTCGACCCCCCAGCTCATGTCAATTCAAAGCCTCTACTACGCATCTTGTTCGTACTGTCATGCTATGTGATCATAGGTGCTGACCTCACTGTGACCTTGAGCAGATTTATAAAAGCTTGTGGCCCGGAGAATTCCTTTGACCTCGAGAATATCGAGCTCGGAAAGGTTCACCCAACGGTCAGCTCGGCCACTCTGGAGTTTTTGGTCAAGCGTCTCGGAGTGTCGCCTTTATTCATCGAAGCATTGTCAGGGAGCTTGTGGCGGAAGCTGGGCAATTGTCAATGGAACAGAAAATCTTCAGCAGGGTCTGATGAGGCTATAGGTCCGTCTTTGTGGTTGCCTCAGGCTGAATTCTCCCAAATGAACCATGCGAGTAGAAGGGTGGTACAGATATTCGTGCGGGATGAGCGGTTTTCCTTCGTATACCTGGTTCTCGTACACACGAGACTGTGCAACATATGTTGTCAACAACTGCGAACGGCATGGAGTGCTTGATAGGATTCTGCGCTGTATTCGAGAAGGGTGCGGAGGCACTCTGCTTCGCCCACTCGCTATTGATGCTTTCATCTCTGAAACGACATCTGAAGCCTGGTTTAAAGAGTTATCCGAGCGCCGAAGGTTTTTGATCGAGCATGTACGAATCTCTCTCCCTCTCTATCGATCGATTCTTGAAACTAACTTGTCGAATCTAGGAACACATGAACGGGAAGAATCGCAGGCTGGACACGAGCGAATCCATTGAGATTCTACACCAACTGTCCTCCGATCTTCTCATCATCAAGGAAGATATGACAGACCTCGTCGAAAGGATGGAATTTCTCTTGCGCGTCCACTCTTCCCTCACTTACCTCTCGAACCAGACGTACCCTGGAATTCCCGTTTCCCAATCCCTCTCTTTCTTGGTGTCGCAGACGGGTACACTGCGACGATGGGTGCAGAGCTACGCAGACCGGACTGCGATTCAGATTAACCTGCTGTACAACCTCTCTTCTCAGAGAGATAATCGTACGAATTTGAGGATTGCGGACTATACGAGCAAGATCGCTGTTGAAACTCAGAAGGATAGTACTTCTATGATAACGTGCGTACAGTGCTATCAGGTTCTAGGGTTCTGAGATACTCAAGTCCGTTGGTATTAGGATGTCTACTGTCACGATGCTATTCCTACCTGGCACTTTCGTTTCGGTGAGTTGGTCCTCAAACTCTTGGTCCCCAAATTCAACGAGTCAAAATACCTTCATGACATATATATAGGCTCTCTTCAGTATGGTCTTCTTTGAAGCCGGAGGCGACTCAACGGGATACCTTACCGTTACGCGAGGATGGTGGCTCTACCCAGTCATCACCGTCCCTCTCACCGTCATTGTTTTCCTGGTATGGAATATCTGGCGGACACGGCGCAGTAGGCGACAGTTGAAAGAGCTGAATGATGGATCACCGACGGCTGAACTGTACGATTCGATACGGGTGGAGAAGGTTCCGCCGATGCGGAACCCGAGTGATGTAACTGGGGTACGGTCGTCGATGGCGTCACATTGGACTTTGCCTCCGTTCTGAGTGGACGAGTGCATTACGACGAGGATGCTGATAAAATTTGACGAATTTATAATTATACTTGTATGTTTTGGTTCGCGACTTGGAATGCAAATGGAGCGTGGTAAGGATTATCAAAAAGAATTACCTCTAGGGTACTTCTCCTTCTCCTTCTTGCTACTTCTGTTCAATGGGCTCTCAGTTCCCAGCTCGCTGAATCGTAAATAAGGGATCCAAAAATGGACGGTAATGGAGACGGCCCATCCAGATTCAGATTGCTCAGCATCAGTGAGCTTTCCTAATGCCCCGAACGTGAAGGCTCATGGTATAGTATGAATTGGCCCCTCGGTCTGTGTACATACCCCATTTACATCGGTGGGTTTTTTGAGGTTTTTTGGAACTCGCAGCCACTTGGGGTTCACCGTACACATATGAAGAACACAGCCACCGGCGCCTCGCATCAATCCAATTCGCGATCACCACACCACACCACACTTTTCTTGACATCCGTCCGTCCACCGCGTCGTCAGTCCGATACTTAAACAAAGTACGGAAGCACACGATGCCACCCACCCGAATCAGAATCCAAACGCACCCTCCGAACCTCCCACCTCTCCGCGTCTGGATCGTACCTTCCTCTTCCTCTTCTTCCTCCTCCTCTTCTTCTTCCTCCTCCTCCTCCTTTTCTTCCTCTGGTTCTTCCTCTTCCTCTACCTCTTCTTCCTTTTCTTCATCTTCCTCTACCTTCCCATCCACACACCCCGAAAAAGACCCTCAACTGCAAACAATCCAAGACCTCAAACACTCAATATGCACCCAAATCCCCCCGCTCGCAGCTGCGAACCTACGAGCGGAGGACGTGGAGCTGTACCTGGACGAGTTTGAGTTGTTGGATTTTAATTTGGTTGGGGGGGTTGTGAGGGATGGGGATTTGGTTGTTGTTAAGCGGAGTAGCATTCGTAGTGGTGGGGGGAAGCGGGAGGATAAGGGGGAGAAACGGGAGGAGAAGGAGAAGAAGCAAGGTAGGTGAGCAAGCAGTTCGTTAGAGCGTAGTTGGGAAGCTAATCGATGAGTGGGTATTAGGAGAGCGGGGTGTTAAGAGGAAACGGGGTTCTGTACAGGGTTGTGGAAAGACCACAGTTAAAGGCTTGGATGGGAAGAAGGTCGAGAAGAACAAGAAGGAGGAAGTGAAAGAACAGGATGAAAGCGACGACGACGACGACGACGATTCGAGTTCGTCATCTAGCTCTTCGTCTTCCAGCTCCTCGTCGTCATCGTCTACGAGATCATCGGCTTCGTCCTCTGGCTCGTCTTCTGCATCCTCCTCCTCTTCTTCTTCTTCAAGTGATTCCGACTCGTCGTCGTCATCGGAAGATGAAGATGAAGACGACTCTGACTCCAGCGACGATGAGGACGTACCCGTCCCTCAAAAAACACGCAAACTCTCCACGCTTGGTGCAAGTGCGAACTCGAAGGCGAAAGAAGGCGAACGGAAGATAGACCGAACCCTAGGGATCGTAAAGCCCAAGACGGGTTCAGATACGCCGTATGTCCTTCCATTCATTCGTTCTTTCTTTCTTTCTTTCTTTCTACCTTGTATCTTCCACCGTATCATTCATCCACACAAAACTTCCTCTTTCCTTACTTCGTCTTGATTCAGAACTACGACGTACTCATTGAACCGATGTGTTATTTACAGAAGCGTCCTACACGTCCCCCCAGGCCTCGGGAAACCCTCTACGCACTCGAGGAACGAACGGAGGAGGCGGAAGAGGGCTGCTGAGCGACTGGTTGCAGCCCAGGGTGGTGTTGCCCCCCTTCCTCCTCCCCCTCTGGTGGGCAAGGTGGTCAGTTCGGGGAGTGCGAATGCTGTCCCTTTGGGGAGCGGTAGTGGGGTTGCTCAAGGACGGGGGGATGGAATGCTAGTCGAACCGAAAGTCGATGAAGGGATCGAGGTTGATGAAGAAGTCGGCGAGGGGGCAGACGGAGAAGAGATGGACGTCGACGCGAACGCCAACACCAGCGACTGGGCAGGCGGTATCATGATGGCCTCCCTCCGGAACAAGAACAAGAAGAAAGGGTTCTTTAGGCAGGCTATGATGAGGGGGTTGGGTGTACCTGAGGGTGTGGGCAAGATCGTTTTCGAGGGTCAGGTTGCAGCATCTACATCGACATCTACATCGACACCAGCACCAGAGTTTACTACGACTCAAAGACAGGTCGCTGTCATTGGACCCGAGGAAGGAGCAGTAGCAGCAGCAGCGACGACGAAACGCAGACCGAGGCTTGTACCGCCTTCGGAACTACAAGAGAAGGGACTGGTACCGTGGAATGTGGTCGTGACCAGTGTGGACGTCGAGGAGGGGATGTGGGATTCCTCCGGTGCGGGGTCCAGACGTAAGAAGAGTCGAGGGAAAGGGAAAGGTAAACAAAAACAACAGGAGGAAGACCCAGACCAGTTTGTAGATGCAGAAGAAGAAGAGGACGTAAATTTGGTTTATGATGAGGGGGTGGATGGGTACGAGGCCGTGGATTGGAGCAAAATTGAGATTGGGTGGAATAATTATCCGGTTTTGGAGGAGAGAGGGCAGGTTGTGGTGGGTGGGGTCGTAGGGTGGAAGGTACGTCGCCACGATCTACCTTCACACCTATCTTTTTTGGTAATCTTCATTTTATCATCGACAGGGTCTATCACTCAACCCGTCAACGCTTACACCTGAAATAATGCTGTCGCTAGCTCGTGTTGTTTCAGTGTCGGATGATACGGTCCAGATACGGCATCTTGAGAGAGGCGTTGACGGGGAGAATGGAGGGGGGGTTGGGGTTGCGGCTGCGTTTGGGATTGGGGGTGAGGAGGTGGAGGATGTCAAGTGGGAAGCTATTTGGGAGTTGGGGGAGGAGGATAAGTGGAGGGTTGTTGTAGTCTAGCACTACTTACTGCGAACGACCAAGTCCACGTTCGGATTCACCGGACCGCAAAGTAGCAACCGAGGTGATCCTTTGTCGGGAAGGGCCGGTTGCCGAGGGAATGTACGGAATTTTTGTGACATAATGGAGGGTTACGCAGCATCTCGGCAGAGTCGTCTTGAGAAAAGTCGAGTCTGATTTTGAGTTACTCGTCTCTCCCTCACTCACCCGCCGCTACACTTGGTTTGGAGAAGGCAGGCCTTTTTCCTCAGGCCTCTTTTCGCTCTCTCTATCTCTTGGAGACGAAGACTCCGGTTCTCTACCTACGGGTAGATTTCTGAACCCCCCCGCAAAAATGCTGCCCAAGGTCGCGACACACCTTTTGCACTCGACGGTCACCCGTAGCGCAGCTGCTGCCGTCCAGAACCAGTCCAGTCTGCGCAATGTCCTACAGAAGCAGCACCCCTCCGGGTCCACACCGGGCTCATCGGCTTCAGCGTCCACGTTTGCTGGCTCGTCGAGCACGACCAACACCACATTCACGTCGAACCAGCACCTTGCGAGTTCATCTGCGGCTGCTGCTGGTGCGAGCTCAGCGTCGGTGAACAGTGGTTTTTTCACTTCGAATGCGAGTTCGAGTGGAAAGTCGAGGGCTATCTCGTCAGAGGAGGCAAAAGCAAACGCCCATGGCGGATCACACGGTCCAGGATCAGGGCAGGGTGCCAAGAAGAACAAAGCTGGGAGTCGGTTTTACACTGGATACAACGTACGTTTCCCCTCCCTCCCACTCATTGTATATAATACAACTCAGCACCTCTCGTTCCAGGGAGCCGCACGCGCCGTAACACAAGCCAACGCGCTCACATCCCAAGATGGGTCCTCCACCCAAGCCGACGAGGCAAACGACGAGTCCATGCACCCTGCCGCCCGACGCGCCCTCCTCAAAAAGAAAAATATCGCTGTGGGTGCTTCGGCTACCCGCAAGCGAACTCGCTTGCGGAGTTCCAGCGTTAACAGCTTGTTGCCGAGGAAGGACGCTGCTGCACCCGAGTCGAGTGTCCCCGTGGGCAGTGTGCTCAAGACTGTCCAGCTCCAAGCGAGGTCGTTGCATGCGCTTACCGCTGCTCAACAACAACAGCAGCAGGTCGTCCAAGAACCGACTGAAGAAGCGGCGTTGGCGGTAGAGGTGGAGGCTGCTGCAGAGGTCGTGCAGGACCTTGCGGTTGCACCTGAGCCTCCGGCCGTCGCTGCTGCTGCTGCTACTCAGGAAGCTCGGGTATCTTCACGGCCTGCATCCCCCATCTCTCCTCGCCCACGACGGAATTCGACCTCGTCGCATGTGTCCCTCCCTTCTTCCCCCATTATCCATCCTACCGAGATCCCGCTCCCTGCTTCCCCTCTTCTCCTTTCTGTACGGCACAACTCGAATGTTGCGGGCTCTGCACTTGAAGAGGACGCGTCAACGGAAATACAACGGGAACCCGCGGTTCGTGACTTTCCCCCTCTTCGGACGCCTAAACAGCGGAAGAGGGCTCAAACGCCACCCCCACCCTCACCGAAAGCTACCATCGAAACCGAAAGCACACAAGCCGAAGCTGAATCCAGCGCTCCTGCACCATACAAATTCACACAATACGGCGCTGAGATCCTAGCAGGGTTCGAAGCCAACAACCCCGACCGTATCTTCTCCGCCGTACACGCTCTCCTCACCTCTCCCTCCTCCCTTCCCTCTTCCCCCTCGATCCCGGACTTCAACATCGCCCTGGACGTCCTCTGTAAAATCCGACCACAGGGTCAACCTATCAAACGGATTTTGGACGTGTACACTTCGTTGATACAGAGAGGGTACCAACCGAATATGAAGACGTACGTCTTGCTCCTTCGGAGTTTTACAGATCGGGATCGGGACGCGGAGATGTTTAGGACGATTTTGGCTGAACGCGGGGCACTGCTTACACCTTCCGAACGGGGGGAGGTGGAAGAGCAAATTCGGAATATTAGGGAGGAGAATAATTTGGGAGGGGCGATGAAGGTGTTTGAAGCGATTGTGAGTGTACCGGGTGGGAATGGGCGGTTGGATGCGTGGGTGTACAAGAGGCTGTTGAGGAGTTGTGGGATGTTTGGGAATGTGGGTGTTGCGTTGAGAGTGTTGAGTTTGGTGGAGAGGAGGGGGTGGGTGAAGGAGCCTGATCATTTTAGGTACCTTATTCAGGCGTTTGCGAATAGTGGCGATTTTAAAGGAGCGGAATTGGTGTTTGAAAAGTATAGGAAGGCGGAGGAGAGTGGGGCGTTGGAGGGAAGGGGGTTTATGAAGAGGGTGGAGGTGTGGGATGAGATGGTTCGTGTGTATTTTAGGAAGGGTGAGCCGGAGAGTGCGATTGGGGTTTTGGAGTTGATGTTGAAGACGCCGTATCCTGAAAATCGCAAGGTCAAGTCTACCACCGCTGTCGAGCACCAAGACCAAGAACAAGAACAAGTCGAAGATGGACACCTCGGAGTCCCGAACCCGATGAAATCAACCTTTACAGCTATCATCGCTGGGTTTATTAACCACTCCAACGACCTCTCCTCCGCACTCGTATGGTTCAACAGGCTCCTCGCAGAACCGAACGCAGCTATGAAACCCGATGCCCAAGTTGCCGCTGTCCTCTTGAACGCCCTAGCCGAGAACGGACGCGTGCAAGAGCTCAACGAGTTGTACGCCACCCTTATTGGTGCGACGCAGCTTATGGACCCTGCGTCTAAAGCGCTTGTGGTGTCTACGAACCTCCGGTCGGCGATGGACCCTGAGACGCCGAGGGACGTGGCGCTGGAGAGGGTGGGGTGGGTGAAGAGGGTGTTGGTGGAGGAGGGGGTGAATGGGCAGTGGGTGAGGAGGAACCAGAGGGTTGTGTATGAGGTGTGTGAGGCGTATGTGAGGTTGGGTGTCCCGCAGGAGGCGAGTGCGTTTGTGCGCATGGTCGTTGAGGGGGCTTTGCAGTCTCAGAACCAGGAACAAGAACAACAACAGGCACAGGTGGTGTACCCGGATGTGATGGATATGGGCGTCGTGGAGGTGTTGCAGCCGCTCGTTGGGAGCGTCACGGAGCTTATCGTCTCGTCCCCTTCCTCGTCTGAATCTTGGGCGTTTGAGGATTCGATGGAGCTTGCCATGATGTGTTCCGAGAAGCTTGGGATGCGGATTTTACCGGTGCATGCTGCGTGGCTCGTGAACGCCTTTGCGAGTCTGCCTAGTCTGCCGCAATTGGAGATGGAGTCGTGGAGGATTCTGTTATCGTCTGCTGTGTACCTCGAGTCCAACAACAACAACGCCCCCGGTGCCGTCGTTGACGCCAACAACACCACCCTTACTGGACTTGCATCGCTTTTGGAGAGTATGGCGGGTGCGGGTGTACCGTTTAGTGACGAGCTGTGCGACGAGGAGGCGAGGATGTCGGTTGTGGACCTTGTGAGTCGAGGGAGGGATGTAGAGTGGTGTCGCGCGTTCTTTGGGAGGTTGGGTGCGGGGTACTGGGAATCGTATGACCGGCTCGTTGCTCAGAGGTATTCGGAGATTGAGCAGAAGCTTAACGAAGCAGCAGCCTCGACGACGTCACCGCACGCCCCTTCGTCGCCCACTTACTCGTATTACAACCAAAGCAGCAGCAGCAGCAATGGAGGGAGCTCGTACCATGGTCAGTCGCCTACTATGACGCTTTCGCCGCCTGCGCCGCCCCCGCCTGTGTTTGCTATGACGAGCAAGTTTGGAGTCAAGTTGTATCAGAATCGGGCGTTGGCGAAGGAGGTGGATCGGTTGGTGAAGGATGCGGGGAGGTCTTTGGAAGAACGGGTCGAAGAGGCGTATACGATCTTTTTGAACTCGTTCCAGGTGAAAGGCTGTATTCCGTCGGTTCCGACTCTTGCGAGACTTATCCAGGCGTGTGGACGTGCGGGTCAGCTGGATAGGGTGAACGAGTTGTATGCGGTCGCGATGGCGTTTGTGGAGACGTTGAAGGATAAGCAGCAGCAGCATGGTTTGGGGAGCGAGAGCAAGGCGGGTGCGTGGATCAAGGTGGAGGATAGTATGATTGTGGCGTTGGCGCAGGCGGGGGACGTTGAGGGTGCGCATGTGCACCGGAGGAGGATTGTGGAGTTTGCTCGTCGGGTGAACGCTGCGAGGAGCCAGGAGGGCGGTGTGGTGTATGCGCCTAGCTCGGATGCGTATGGTGCGCTCATCTATAATGTCAAGGAGACGACGGATGATGCGACGAATGCGCTGATGCTTTGGAATGAGGCGACCGAGTTGGGTGTGGAGCCTAATTTGTACCTTTATAACAACATCATCTCCAAGTTGGCGAGAGCGAGGAAGGCGGATCAGGCGTTGGAGTTGTTTAAGCAGATGAAGGAGCGTGGGTTGAGTCCGTCGTCGATTACTTATGGGGCGATGATTGGGGCGTGTGTGAGGGTGGGGGATGTGAGTTCTGCGGAGGCGTTGTTCAACGAGATGGAGACGCAAAGGAACTTCAAGCCGAGGGTCCCACCGTTTAATACGATGATGCAGCTGTATACGACGACTAAACCCAATAGGGAGAGGGCGTTGTGGTTCTACGAGGAGATGAGCAGGCAAGGTGTAGCGCCTACTGCTCATACCTACAAGGTCAGTATTTCCGTCTATGCCTTTTCTTCTTTATGCTGACCCTTCGTTCCAGCTGCTTTTGGACGTCTATGGATCAGTGGAGCCCGTCGATATCGCGTCTATGGAATCTGTGTTTGAGAACCTCAAAGCCGATCCCTCCGTCAAGATCAACGGTACCCACATCGCATCCCTCATCAACGCCTACGGCTGCGTCCTCAAAGACCTCGACAAAGCCATCTCCGTCTTCGAATCCGTCCCAGCATACGACATCTCCCGCGACGCCGTCGTCTACGAAGCCCTCGTCAACGCGCTCGTCGCTAACAAACGTACTGACCTCATCCGCGGGTACATCAAGCGGATGATGGAGGACGGTGTGCATATGACGGCGTATGTTGCCAACTTTTTGATCAAGGGGTATGCGAATGTAGGTGATCTTGAGCAGGCGAGGGTGGTGTTTGAGAGTATGATGGATCCGCCGATGGGTGTTGCTGCGCCGAATAACCATGCGCCTCATGAGCCGGGTGTGACGCTTGGACATGTGGGTGTGTTGGAGCCTGTGTATAGAGAGCCGTCGACTTGGGAAGCGATGGTTCGGGCTGAGCTTGGTGCTGGTAATAGGGATAGGGCAGCTAGCCTTTTGGAGAGGTTGAAAGCTAGGTATGTTGGTTTGCGATGTGTGGTATTGGATGGTTTACTGATGTTGGTATTTTTACAGACAATACCCCGAGGCCGTGTTCAATAGAATCAGCGGGGTCATGGTTGATCATAGCTACCCCGTGCTTTGATTGTGGATCGCATTTCCTCGGCTTTGACTCGTGCTTTCGTTCTTTGTTGTCGTAGTGCTTTTCTCGCTTTTCATTGTACATTGCCCTCACATTATCATTAGTAGTAGTTATCCTATGTAGATAGATGTCTCTCTCTCTCTCTCTTTCTCTCGAACCGCAACAACCCCCTGTGTACTGTATAGTATTTATCCCTTTCTATTTTCATGCATCACGACCTCCCATCACATACCGCACCACCCCCACAACCATTATTATCTCTTCCGTGCTACATACCTATATCTTATACCTTCCCATTGCATTCTTGATTGGTATCTGCGTACGTGTACTGATTCGATCTAGTTACTCATTACGACGGCATTCACCCATATTCAATGAACACCCCACCTCCTGCTCACTCACATCACTCTCGCCGGTTTCAGTTGTTTTCAGGCGTCCGATGTTATGGTATGGTATAAAATTTCGACACATGTACATTGAAC
Organism: Candolleomyces efflorescens; assembly: GCA_027579765.1. Classification (NCBI taxonomy): domain Eukaryota; kingdom Fungi; phylum Basidiomycota; class Agaricomycetes; order Agaricales; family Psathyrellaceae; genus Candolleomyces; species Candolleomyces efflorescens. Next base: position 24,747 of record JAMZDL010000112.1, read on the forward strand.
ATTTTGTCGCATGGAGTAATGGATTGTGGATGTCTCGTTGTCGTGTTTCGCCTCAAATTTTCCAAAGTACCTTGCGAACAGTCGACCTGAATCCTTTCGCGACAGATGTGTCGTCCCACTGTTGTAGAAATAGTTTTCAACCGTCTGTGGCTCCTTCTGCGCAAGGGAATATATTTCACACCGGATACAGCTCTGCTCAAGTCCACAATTGACTGACTACTTTGACTATAGACGGGTTTCTCGAGAATATTAAAGGACCAAGCTCTGCTTTGGAATCATCGCTTGCTAACATCGACGAGTCTCTATTCACTCTCTACGTTCGGCAGTCGGGCCCAGGTGGCTGCAGTACGAGTTCTTCGAGCTGCTTCAAAGCGGCTCCTTAACAAATCGTCGTGGAGGTACGCTGACCCACAAGTAGTCGAAAGCCAGCGGGGAGTTGTTTCTCCTTCGCGGTCATCGACACCGTTATCGTTTTGCGCGGAATCCCGAGGCGGCCGGATACCAGTTTCATAGTATGGCAGGTGACGGAATCTATTCTTCAGTAAGGTCAGCCAATCTGGAGTGTCCCAACCGAGTCTTCGAAGCTCCTTGAGCATCTCCGTTCTGATGTAGCTGCAAACCGGAGTACATCTTTGATACCAATTGCACTAGAGATGGAATCGGTGAAAGAAACGCAATTGAATAAAGCGTTCCTACTCACTCCTGAATGTATGCTGGAGAAGAGACCGCTGACGGCCATGGAGTGGCGAGAAACAAGCTTGCATCCCGGGTGCTTGCGAAACTCATCCTGAGAACGCACCCACCAAGCAACGTCGTACGATTCAAGGTTTCCCTCAATAGGGAGGGACACGATGTACAGTTCAAGGAACTGATGAAGAAAAGAACGCATTTCAAGCCTCCTTGGTCGCGTTGCTGGACCCTTGTCTGCAATCATAGATCATAGTTAAAGCCCACGCTACGAAAAGTCGACAGGTCAGGGGGAGAAGAGCTTACCTTTCCAAATCTGCAGATATCGGGTAGTATATAGTTCATTGGGATCATCCACGTACAAGTGCCCACACCTCGAACGGTCTCCCAAGAAATCCGTCAAGGACTTGTGATACAACGAGTACGGTGAAGTGCGATCATCGGCGGGTGGGGTGTAAACCAAAGAGTTGAGTCCCCTAAACACGAAGGATGATTCACCCGGGGAAGACTCCAAAAAAAGCTGGACGAATCGCGCCGGTAAAGGACTCCCAGACCCGTCTGAGAGAGCCCCAGCGCTGCGGAAAATAGTAGAAATCCAGCAAGCCGCGAGGAGTGGTTTGGGGCTGGAGTTCAGAATATGGGTGTATAATGCATCCAGAAGAGCGAAAGGGTTGGTGGAGAAATCTTGACGGTCAAGGGCCATCACTTGGTCCAATAGCTCCTGGGGTGGGCCCGAACGTCCTTTAAGGAAGCGTATCACAGTCGCCACATAAATGAACTGCCCAGACGCATTTTCGACCAGGGTCCGCTCGATTTCCTCAGAGGGCCATTGGGCCGAGATTCGACACCGACGTCGAATGACCTTGAATTTAGCCCGCAGGAAGAGGAGCATGTCGGCGTCAGGGTTATACTTGCCATCCAGGAAAATTGTCTTGGTGGTGTGATATGCGATTTCGGTGAAGAAGGATTGGATGGCGGGTTCTGGACGACTGGCGATAACGATGCGGAAAGGAAAGGAGGGATCGTTGGCGGCTTTGAGCAACGCGTGGAGGATCTCTGTTTGGTCGGCTTCGTTTGCGCTTGCGGCTCCTGAATCTTGAGGAGAACGAGAGGCGTGTTCTTCAGCCTGGCATTCGTCGAGGCCATCGATGAAAATAACCTTGGGTGAACCTGTTTTTATGTGGAGCTCTTTCAGCGGCTGCAACAGCAGCTGATCGAGCTGCACCTCGACTTGCTTTTCGAAGATTGCTGGATCGCGTTCTATGCAGGAGAGAATATGTTCCCCCACACCTAGCAGCGCCTTGTGCTGAACGATTTGGTAGGCTAGGGTGGGCACCAGGCACTTCTTGTACCGTCGGTTGGTGGATCCTGTGAAAGATGAGAAAAAGAAGCCGCATGCTAGCAGCCCCTTGTTCTGGCAGGTCTGAGCGGTCGAGCCCATAATGGCCGTTTTCCCTCCTCCCGCAGGCCCCGTTACCCACACAAGCTTCTTTGGATCTTCCTCGTCATCACCGTGTTCGATCCAATCAACAAGTTCGTCCTGAACTGCGACTCTGGTCCTTGGATGACATTTGGGCGCATTGCTTCGTTCGGCGGAATCATGCAGTGCCCCGGCAGCGATATGCTGCTGAAGCTCTGCCACCAAGACCGTGGCGAAGGTCGAGTCAGCGCGGCCCTCAAACAGCATTCGACCACCATCCAACCTGCTCACCTTGCGCTGCAGAGCGGGGTCTACCATCGTAGTGGTGATGAGTGTCTCCTCTAACAAGGATATTATTCATGTCCCCATGAATGGCGGTGTTCTGTGCGCCATGAAAGTAGGACATCATTGTACTCCCAGCGAGGTGAGAGTTAAGGGAGAAGGTGCGTGTCTACCTCATGGCACTGCACAGTGCCGTATATATATCTTCATGCCACATACCTTTTTGGGTGGTTGACGGCTTCCAGCGCTGGAGGAAATGCAAGTCGACGCGCGCCTAACAAGAAAAGGTGAGTTTGCTCCTCGATGACAGTGGCCAGTCTTGCCTCTTCTCTCTCTCTGACTATAGCGTTCAGTGCCCGACACAATCCTAGGGAATGGGATTTCCCAAGACCATGATGCTGGCAAGAGCCTGACAAGGTCAGTGAGCAGAGAAAGCTTTGTATGAATCTTTCGATACAACAGACACAGCACCAAGTGCAAATACAAATCAGCGGGGTCATGGTTGATCATAACTACCCCGTGCTTTGATTGTGGATCGCATTTCCTCGGCTTTGACTCGTGCTTTCGTTCTTTGTTGTCGTAGTGCTTTTCTCGCTTTTCATTGTACATTGCCCTCACATTATCATTAGTAGTAGTTATCCTATGTAGATAGATGTCTCTCTCTCTCTCTCTTTCTCTCGAACCGCAACAACCCCCTGTGTACTGTATAGTATTTATCCCTTTCTATTTTCATGCATCACGACCTCCCATCACATACCGCACCACCCCCACAACCATTATTATCTCTTCTTTCGTTGCTACATACCTCTATCTTATACCTTCCCATTGCATTCTTGATTGGTAGCTGCGTACGTGTACTGATTCGATCTAGTTATTCATTGCGACGGCATTCATTCAATGAACACCCCACCTCCTGCTCACTCTATAATACAAGATGATGCAACTATACTCCGAAGTCCACTACTTGGCTATTGAATATCACTTGCTAACGTAGACGAGTCTCTGTTATATTTCTACCGCCAAAACGGGGTAGTATGTGTACCGTCCGGTAAAGGCTGGCGGAGTCCTCCCAGGCCGCAACGGGCATGAGCTGGCTATGCTCATGAACGGTACTACTCTGAGACCAGATACCCATTGTCCCACAGGTAGTAAGAGTAGCCGATGTCTCTGAAGTCCGAGGCGGCCGGATACCAATTTCATAGTAGACCAAGTGACGAAATCTATTCCTCAGTAGGACTAGCCTGCCAGGAATCTCCCAACCGAAGCCTCGAAGCTCCTTGAGCATCTCCGTTCTGATGTACCGGCAAACAGGAAGACATCTTCGATACCACTTGCACTAGTAGTAGAGATGGAATCAGTGAAAGGAGTGTGATCGAATGAAGCCAACCACTCACTCGTGAATGTGTGCCGGAGAAGAGACCGCTGACGGCCGTGGAGTGGCGGAGGGTAAGCCGGCAGCTCGGGTGCTTGCGAGATTCATCTTGACACCGCACCCACCAGCCAATGTCATATGATTCAAGGTCTCCCTCTCTGGGAAAGGACAAGACGTACAGTTCGGAATATTGATGAAAAAAAGAACGCATTTCATGCCTCTCGAGCGGCGTTGCGGGACCCTTGTCTGCGATCACAGTCAGAGCCTGCGCAAAGAAAGGTTAAAAGATCAAGGGGAGAAGGGCTTACCTTTCTAAATCTGCAGATATCGAGTAGTGTATAGTTCGTTGGGATCATCCACGTACAAATGCTGACACCTTGAACGGTCTCCCAAGAAATCCGTCAAGGACTTATGAAACAACGAGTACGGCGAAATGTGATCATCGGCGGGTGGGGTGGAAATCAACGAGCTGAGTCCTCTGAACACAAAGTATGATTCTCCTGGAGAAGACTCGAGGAAAAGTTGGGTGAATCGCGCCGGCAAGGGTTTTCCGGACGCGTCGGAGAGGGCACCAGTACTACGGAAGAGGGTAGATATCCAGCAAACCGCGAGGAGTGGTCTGGGGCTGGAGTTCAGAATATGGGTGTATAGTGCATCTAGAAGAGCGAAAGGATTCGTGGAGAAATCTTGAAGGTCCAGGGCCATAACTTGGTCCAATAGCTCCTGGGGAGGGCCCGAAGATCCTTCGATAAATCGTATCGCAGTTGCCACATAGATGAATTGCCCTGAGGCGTTCTTAACCAGAGCCCGTTTGACATCATCAGAGGGCCATGGGGCCGACAGTCGACATCGACGTCGGATCACCTCGAACTTGGCCTCCAAAAAGAGGTGCATGTCGGCGTCGGGGTTATACTTGTCACCCAGGAAGATTGTCTTGGTAGTGTGGTGTGCGATGTCGGTGAAGAAGGATTGGATGGCCGGTTCTGGACGACTGGCGATGATGATGCGGAAAGGAAAGGATGGGTCGTTGGCGGCTTTGAGCAACGCATGCAGGATCTCTGTTTGGTCGGTTTCGTTTGCGCGTGCGGCTTCTTGGGGAGAGCGAGAAACACCACCTGGTTCTTCAGCCTGACATTCGTCGAGGCCATCAATGAGTATAACCTTCGGTGTCCCTGTATCCATTTGGAGCCCTTTCAATGGCTGCAACACCAACTGATAGAACTGCACCTCGACCTGCTTTTCGAAGATCGCTGGATCGCGTTCTATGCAGGAGAGAATATGCTCGCCCACGTCCCACAGCGCATTGTGCTGAACGAGCTGGTAGGCTAGAGTGGCTACCAGGCACTTCTTGTACCGTCTGTTGGTAGATCCTGTGAAGGATGAGAAGAAGAAGCTGCAGGCTAGCAGCCCCTTCCTCTGGCAGGTCTGAGCGGCCGAGCCCATAATGGCCGTCTTGCCTCCTCCTGCAGGCCCCGTTACCCACACAATCCTCTTTGGATCTTCGTCATCGCCGTGTTCAATCCAATCAACGAGTTCGTCCTGAACTGCGACTCTGGTTCCTGGATGGCATTTGGGCGCATCGCATCGTTCGGCGGAATCGTACATCGCCCCAGCAGCGATATGCTGTTGAAGCTCTGTGACCACCATCGCGGCTTGAGTCAGCGCTCGAACAGCATCTGACCATCATCCAACCTGCTCACCTTGCGCTGCGGTTCGGGATCTACCATTGTAGTGGTTGTGAGTGTCTCCCCCAACGAAAAAATTATTCATATCCCCATGAATGGTGGTGTTCTGTGCACCATGGAAATAGGACATCGTTGTAATCACAGCGAGATTAGAGTTAAGGAAGAAGGTGCGTGTCTACCTCATGGCGCTGCACAGTGCCGTATATATACCTTCATGTCACGTACCTTTTGGGGTGGTTCGCGGTTTCCAGCGCTGGAGGAAATCCGAGTCGACGCGCCTAATAAGAAAACGTGAGTTTGCCTTTTGACGACGGTGGGCCCGAGTCCTAGCAAGCCTTGCCTCTTTCTCTTTACTATACCGTTCGGCGGCCGACACAAGCCTAGTAAATGGTAGGTATTTCCCAAGATCATGATACTGGCAAGAGAAGGTCGGTGTCAAGCAGAGAAAGTTTAAAGTCCAAGAAATGCATGAGTTTTCGATCTCCTACTGACACAGCACCAAGTACAAATAATACACGTCACCGGCCACCCGCGCAAACAGGTCGTCAGTACTTCAGTGGCTGATTCGGAGAAGTTCAAATCATAAATTACAGAGTATATTCTATTATTACAGGACGATACAGCCTGGACTCGGTCAAATCCGCTACTTGACTGACTACTTGGACGATAGATGGCATACTCCAGATCATTGAGGGAGAGTAATGAAGAGTAATGACATCTCCAAAACTCAGAGTCGGAGCCATCGACATCAATCGTGAATGGCACTTGCTAACATCGACGAGTCTCATTAAATCTCCACCTCCAGCAGCCGGGTACTAGTGCCTGTAGCACGAGCCTTCGAGCTGCTTAGCTCCTCCTTAACGATGATCGTGGAGGTACCTTGACCCGCAGGTAAAACGCCTCATCCTCCTCTCGCGGCCACTATCGTCTTGCGCGAAGTTCTGAGGTGGAGGCTGGATACCAGTTTCATAGTATGGTAGGTGACGGAATCTATTCCTCAGTAAGACCAGCCCGTCTGGAGTATCCCAATCGAGTTTTTCAAGCTCCTTGAGGATCTCCGTCCTGATGTACCTGCAAGCAGGACGACATCTTAAATAAGAACTGCACTGGAGATCAAATTCGAATTGGTGAATGGGATAAGAGGAAATACGACACTCCTACTCACTTTCAAATGTATGTTGGAGAAGAGATCGCAGACGGCCATGGAGTGACGATAGACAAGCTTGCAGCACGAGCGATTGCGAGACTCATCTTGAGAACGCACCCACCACGCGACGTCGTATGATTGAAGGTCTCCCTCTATGGGAAGAGACAAGATATACAGTTCGAGGAACTGATCAAGAAAGGACGCCATTTCAGGCTCACTCAACGGTGTTGCTGGGCTCTTGTCTGCGATCACGTAGTTTAGCGCCTGAGAGATGGAACAGAGCAGGGGGAGAAGAGCTTACCTTTCCAAATTTGCAGATATCGAGTAGTGTATAGTTCGTTGGGATCATCCACGTACAAATGTCCACACCTCGAACGATCTCCCAAAAAATCTGTCAAGGACTTGTGGAACAACGAGTATGGAGAGATGTGATCGTCGATGGGTGGGGTGGAAATCAACGAGTTGAGCCCTCTGAACACAAAGGAAGATTCGCCTGGAGAAGACTCCAGGAAGAGCTGGGTGAATCGCGCCGGCAAGGGTTTTCCGGACCCGTCGGAGAGGGCACCGGTATTGCGGAAGATGGTAGAAATCCAGCAAGCCGCGAGGGGTGGTTTGGGGCTGGAGTTCAGAATATGGGTGTATAATGCATCTAGAAGAGCGAATGGGTTCGCGGAGAAATCCTGACGGTCCAGGGCCATGATTTGGTTCAAGAGCTCCTGGGGAGGGCCCGAAGATCCTTCGATAAATCGTATCGCAGTTGCCACATAGATAAATTGCCCGGAGGCATTTTTTACTAGAGTCCGTTTGACATCATCAGAGGGCCATGGGGACGAGAGTCGACATCGACGTCTTATCACCTCGAATTTAGCCTCCAAAAAGAGGTGCATGTCGGCGTCGGGGTTATACTTGTCACCCAGGAAGATTGTCTTGGTAGTGTGGTGTGCGGTGTCGGTAAAGAAAGATTGAATGGCGGGTTCTGGACGACTGGCGATGATGATGCGGAAAGGAAAGGATGGATCGCTGGCGGCTTCGAGCAACACATGGAGTATCTCTGTTTGGTCGGCTTCGTTGGCGCGTGCAGCTTCTTGGGGAGAACGAGAGGCACCACCGTGTTCTTCAGCCTGACATTCGTCGAGGCCATCAATGAGGATAACCTTCGGTGTCCCTGCCTCCATTTGAAGCCCTTTCAATGGCTGCAACACCAGCTGATCGAACTGTGCCTCGACCTGCTTCTCGAAGATCGCTGGATCGCGTTCTATGCAGGAGAGAATATGCTCGCCCACGTCCCCCAACGCATTGTGCTGGACGACCTGGTAGGCTAGAGTGGCTACCAGACACCTTTTGTACCGTCTGTTGGTCGATCCTGCGAAGGACGAGAAAAAGAAGCTGCATGCTAGCAGCCCCTTCTTCTGACAGGTTTGCGCAGTCGAGCCCATAATGGCTGTTTTGCCTCCTCCTGCAGGCCCCGTTACCCACACAATCCTCTTTGGATCTTCCTCGTCATCGCCGTGTTCGATCCAATCAACGAGCTCATCCTGAACCGCGACTCTGGTCCCTGGATGGCATTTGGGCGCATCGCATCGTTCGGCGGAATCGTGCATCGCCCCAGCAGCGATGTGTTTTTGAAGCTCTGCCACCGTGGACAACGCATTTCGAGTCAGCGCCCAAGCAACATGCTGACCACCCAATCCTTTCACCGAGATTGGGGATCTGCTATTGTGATGATGGTGGATGTCTCCCAAAATGCTGGTAACATTCATGTCCCCGTGTATGGTGGTGTTCTGTGCGCCATGGAAAAAGGACATCGCTGTAAATCTGGCCGTTCAACGGGATGAAGATGGGCGCTGCAAACAAGGTGCGTGGCCTTTGACACTGCACATAAGTAGTATACCTTTCTGGGACGGGACAGGACATGACGGATCCGAATCCGAGTCGGGCCCTGCTAGTTTTGAAAACACGATCCTTGCCGATGAGCACGACAAGGCCGTAGTCTTCTGCCACTTCAAATCTCGACCAAAGCGAGGTTCGCAAGAGAGGATCGGCGATCATGAGTCGAGAAAGGCCTTGCAAGAATGAATGGATCTCCAATCTACACGTTCAACGCAAATACAAATACATTAAAATCACATCTACCTCTTGTCTTCATGTTCCAACTCATTTTGTACTTACTTATGACCTTTTGACCTGATACTTCTCCCACCCAACTTCTTTCAGCGTCTCCACTTTACCAAGGACCTCCTCCTCCTGTTTCTTCATATACTCTTCCATAGCTCCTATGAGCCGAGGAATCCCAGTCGAGAGTATCCTCACAGCGAGCAAACCCGCATTCGTACTGTTATTAATCGCAACAGTCGCGACCGGTATACCACGCTAACGAAAAAAGAGGCATCAGATACCAGAGTGCAATGAGGGTAAATGCAAAAGAGAAAGAACTAACCGGCATCTGCACGATACTATGCAACGAATCCACCCCATCCAACGTACTCCCCTTCACCGGTACACCCACCACCGGCAACGGCGTAAGCGCAGCTACCATCCCCGGCAAATGAGCCGCCCCGCCCGCACCAGCGATAACGACTCTCAACCCCCTCGTCGCCGCGCTCTTTGCATACTCCACCATCCTCTCGGGCGTCCGGTGCGCCGAGACGATAGTTAACTCGTACGGAACGCTAAATCGATCAAGAATCCTCGCTGCTGAGAGCATCACGGGCAAGTCAGAGTCGGATCCCATAATGATCCCCACAAGGGGGTTGGGATCTGCGAACCCAGATCCGGGAGTTTGGGGAAGTGCAGCGTACCGATCGACTTCGTCCGAGGTGGAGTTGGGGAGCGAGAGGAGGAGAGGACGGAGGCGTTCGCGGAGCTGGGTATCGGATTCAGCTACGATTGTGATGTGACCCATTTTGCGACCTTTGCGACAGTCGGATTTACCGTACAGGTGTACAGAGGCTCCTGAGGTGCTTAGAGCTACGTCCACGGTTTTGGAAATTTCGGACATGGAGGAGGAGTGGCCGATGAGGTTGAGCATGACCGTCGAGGGGACTTTGAGCGCGGTGGACCCGAGCGGGAGGGAGAGGATGGCGCGGAGGTGGTTCTCGTATTGAGAGGTTTCGCAAGCCTCGATTGTGTAGTGGCCAGAGTTGTGAGGGCGCGGTGCGATCTCGTTGATGTAGATTTGGTCTAGGGGAACGAGGATGATTAGCTTTGGGGCGTTCGGTAAAGGAATTGGGTATACGAACCGTTCTCCATCAAGAACATCTCAACACCGAACACTCCAGCGCCAGTGAAAGTCTTGACAGCATCCTCTGCGACCGCTCGTGCCCTGTCGGATAGAGTGGGATCACAGCTGCGCAGAGGTGCGAAAACCAAATGGCAGATGTTGTCTTTATGAACTGTTTCCACGACGGGGTACGAAGCAACTTCCCCAGAAGTAGTGCGCACGACCATAACAGCAATCTCTTTGGTGAAGGGTACCCACTTCTCCGCGTAGAGCGGACGACCTCCGAGCTGCGCGATAGCGTCGGGGATCTGCGAAACATCCCGAATCGCATAGTTTCCCCGCCCATCGTAGGCCAACGTTCGGCTCTTAAGCATCAGAGGTAAGCCCAGCTTTTCAACTGCGGCTTTGACAGACTCCACAGTATTCTCTTCGACTGCCTGGAACTCTGATACAGGGAGTCGGTTCCTGGACAGATGTTCCTTCTGGCGGTACTTGTCCTGGATTATCTGAACCGTCGATGGACTTGGATGGATCTCCAACTTTGACGAGATGCTGCTATCCTGTTCTATTTGGAGCAGCGTATCGACGTTGACGTGCTCAATCTCCATCGTCAGCACGTCGACCTTTTTAGCTAGCTCCTGGATCTTTGGGGCGTCCGCGAACGAGCCATCGACGTGAGCTAGGTGAGGAGCCAGTGGGGCTACAATCTGTTTCGCTGGAGCGTTGTCGCCAGAGTCTAGGATTACGACTTTCACGTTTAAAAGTGAAGCCGAGGCAGAGAGCATGCGGCCGAGCTGGCCTCCACCTGACGAAAGATGATTGGATTTTGTAGAAATTTATTATTGAGGTTTGAATAGCCTGTATTGTGTGATCAGAATAGTTCTAGTGTATTGAATGAAGAATACATACACCCACCGAGAATGCCTACCACTTTCTCTGCCATCTTGAACGGTTTTGAAGTCGACGGAGGTGGAAGAGATAACGGAAAGAAATGCCTGCAGATCAAAATCAAAAATTTGGCGGACCCTAACCCCGGAATTGGGTTTCTTGCTTCAGTCCTGTGGTTTGGCTTGGGTTCCTTGCTCTCCCCCTTCACGATGCCCCCTGCTGCTGCTGCTAAGCCAGCGCCTAGACGGCGAAATAGGAAAAGAAAACGAAGAGCAGCTTCCTCAAGCTCCTCGTCGTCGTCGTCTTCGTCTTCCTCGGAATCAGACGACGAAACAACCACCATTCCAGTTACCAAAACCACCATCCCCGTTGCATCCAAAAAGACTTCAACTCCTTCAGAGGAATCCGACTCGGAGTCATCTTCCTCAGAGTCTTCATCATCATCGTCTTCGAACTCCGACGATGAAGAGACAAAACCAATAGAACGAGGACGGCCAATCACCATCTCCACACAACCACCCCAAAAAGCACCACGAAAATTCTCTCCGTCGCCTTCACCACCTCCAACTGAGATACCCTCATTCCTACCTCCAAGTGGACCGGAAAGAGAGAAGCAAGAGCAAGCTATGAAGGAGAAGTTTAGGAAATTCTGGTTGGCTTCGGTAGCGGATGGGTTCAAAGACGATTTGGAGGAGATTCGCAAGGTGTGCACCATTACAGATTCATAACTAGCGATGCTGGAGGGCTAATGGGTCTATTTTTATAGGAACCCAATTTGAATACGTCGCGCCTAGCGTTGCTCATTGACTCGCTCGCTTCGGGCGCTGATGTTTTCACTAGCCAAAAGGATGGTGGTGCCGGGGATATTCAGATGCTCCTCGGCTGAATCTAGTCTGGTCTGATAAAACAAGGCTATGTAACGAACCCTTGGGGTCTCGACGGCTGCTCAGGTGAAAGGCCGTTTGGCTCAAAACTGCAGATTATGCACGAGGATGAACCTTGTTCATTCTTGTGGTCGTGCCCCTTGTGGATGCAGTCCAAGTCTCTGCATCATTAATCGCAATATGACTGTACGTATATACGCACCCGCGATCTGGACGAATCCAAACGTTGAACCCTATCAAATGCAGACCAGGATACTTTCCAGCAAAACGACCCCAATTCTTTCTACCGCGACACATTGCGCCCTCGTTCTTCAACGAGATTGCATTTAACACGATGATCATGCGACCAAGTCCCTGCACCGGGATAGGGTCTTCAAGAAGGAAACCATCGGTTGGAGAGATAGCGAGACCATGATATCTGAGCCGGCACACAGGGCAGTGATAAGCGACCCCACCTGGCCTATCTCACTGTCGTTCTCTACGTAAAATTCCTGAGCACGTTCTTCATATGTTTTGCCTCGTTCCAAAGGACATTGTATACAAGCTCTCGTACGTACATTGTATGGACATTTTATTGTACCCACAACAAATTCCGGCAATATGAGGGCCTTTAATGGGCTGGTACAGCCCCTTTCTAGCCAGAGCCCATATCTAAGCGGAAGGCGTGGGCCATACACCTGGACCATGTGGAATATCGGTCGTTGATCAGGTTCCTGGAGCTCCGAATCCGAATTTGTGTATAAAACAGCGGTCTTGTGCCACATTCATCCATCTGCGGTCCCCACTCGACTTGCACATCATCTACTGCATCATCATCATCGTCGAGCGACCTGAAGATCATTGACCCACACGATGTCAAGCCCCTCACCGCTCCTCCCACCCCAACCCGCCAACGCCAACAACACCAACAAGGCCCACCTCGACCCTCTTCCCCCATCCGTCTTTACGCTCCCGCAGACTGCACAGCTCGAAGCTTTGTACACGATCATCAGGGACAGCAAAACGTCCCGAGGCGATTTTCTGTTCTACTCTGATAGGATTATCAGGCTGCTTGTGGAGGAGGGCTTGAACCACTTGCCAGTGGTGGCCAAGACGGTTGAGACTCCTACCGTAAGTCAGCCATACCCCCTTCAATCATACACTAATACAAGGATTTGATCAGGGAGCGACGTATGAAGGTGTAGGGTTCCAAGGCAAGATATGTGGAGTGTCTATCCTCCGAGCGGGTGAAGCGATGGAGGCGGGGCTCAGGGAGGTGTGCAGGAGTGTGAGGATAGGCAAGATTCTTATCCAACGGGTCCGTCCTCTTCTTCATATCATGGTGCACCACTGACCAGTGCATGTGCAGGACGAAGAAACGACGTTGCCCAAGCTCTTCTATTCAAAAGTAGATCGTCTAGCTCCATGATGCGAAGCTTGAGCTTGATCAACGGTCTTCCTCTTCTTCTTCTAGTTCCCACCGGATATCGCATCTCGATACGTCCTCCTCTTGGACCCTATGCTCGGTGAGTTAACCTCTCACCTGCTTCGCTTTTCTGGCTCAATATTGACGGGTTATCTGAAACCGTTAATAGCGACCGGTGGCTCTGCTGCGAAAGCTGTTGAAGTCCTCAAAGACCACGGCGTCCCAGAAGAGCGAATCATCTTTATCAACTTGGTACGCCTCCTCCCTCCCTCTCTCTTCTCCCTGGACTCTCATTAATGTTTATTTGACTTGCTATGATGTAGATTTCGGCTCCAGAGGGCCTCAAATTCTTCACGGGTAAATTCCCTTCACTTAAAGTGATCACAGGGTGGATAGACGAAGGCCTCAACGATAAGGCTTATATTATCCCAGGTCTAGGAGACTTTGGTGAACGGAGGTGAGTTCAATTCCACTTGTCTATCAGTTTTCGTCATTGATGCCCTCTTTGCAGGTATTGTGTATAATAGGCTTCTTTCTTCTCTTTTCATCCTCGGGCCTGCCTCGCGAATGTTAATATATGTGGTCAATATATGGCATGAAAGCGCACAACACCTTCGTCGCCCAGCTTGGGTCTGAATCAACGGGCGATCATTGTCAAGTTGGCGAAATCACGCAAATCGTGCTCATCGAAGCTTTAGCCTCAAACTACTGCCTCCTATGATCGGCATTGCGATTGAGCTTCTGCGCGAAATTGCTCTATCGAACCGGACATATCTGTACAGCGCTTCATATGTTCACCCCGTGTTCTGTCCGCAGAAGGGTATCCAAGATACGATAACTATTGTCGGGAGTCCGGACAGCCCTGACCCGCTCGAGGTATGCATCTCTTCCCTCCCCACATGTCTTGCTTCCATTGAACCTCTGGGGTTCTGGTTCTTCCGTCGAAACACTGACCTAATCTCAGCAGATAAACATAGCAAACGGACCAGCGTACCAGCACGGGTTACATTCATTGGTCAGTCAGGCGACCTGCATCGTCATAGATGGCCTCTGCTGACTCCCAGTTGAGCGCTAACTGACATTTGATTGTCAGACTTTTCTGCGGATTATATGGTTTTCGACACGTGAGCACTGCGGTTACCCCACACCTTCCCTTCGGTATCATAGAACCTCCAGAAAGTGGTATGTAGTTCCGCCAGGGGTTCGTTCGTACTACCAGGAAAGGATGATGATCCCAATTCGTCATCCAATGTTCCTTGCTGGACTAAGCAAAATTTGCCTTTACGAACGATGGGAACCCTAGTCGATATCGAGCGCTCAGACTGAGGTTCGTTCCGAGGTTTGGCCTGCTGCTTATCCCAAGGCCTATATAAAGGGCTTCCTTCGAGTCTGGCTTAGGTCCTTCATTCCATCTATCTATCCATCTGTCTCTATCTGCTATCTATTCCAACAAGTCAAAGTCAACCCACCCATGTCTGAAACTATCAAAGGGCAATGCCTCTGCGGCGAAAGCACCGTGACCATCGAGAACGGTGATAGCTTCAAGGACCAGATAATCTGCCACTGCTGGGACTGCAAGCAGACTTCCGGAAGCGCTTTTAGCACCAACATCCTCGCGCCTGTCAAGGATACCAAGATCGAAGGCCCTGTTAAAGAGTTTGGGGTGAAGGCGCCTAGTGGGAATATCGGTGCGTTTTCATCCATATTTATGAATTTATTCTCTTGCCAGTAGAATGCTGGACGCTCGCAATTTACCACCGATACTCAATTGAATGGGCGATTAACATATTGGCTGGCAGTTACGCGCGTCTTTTGTGAAAATTGTGGAAGCGCTTTATCCCACCGATCCGTCGCTTTTGGGGATAAAGCTGCAATCCAGACCGGAAACTTTAGGTACTTCGCGGATAAGCCTGTTGCGGTTGAACGTGAGTACACCATCTTTCAGTATCAGAACGAGCTTGCTGACTGACTGTTTTTGTATTATCTGCTCGCATTGGGTACGTAGTCTTCACCAAGGATCGCTGGACCGGGTTGGCCGCTGTTGAAGGCGCTAACCAATTGAACACTGCTTGAGTGGGGGGCAGGTTTAGGCTTCTGGCATCGTCGTGTAGCTTGTCAACTGCCTTTTCTGGCTATACGGACCATTTGAATACATCCCAAGTTATACGAGTTCTCGAATCCCGAGAGAGCCGATCGGACGAAGGGATTTGGGCGAGGTGAAGAAGGCATGTAAATGAGGTTGTCATACAGCTGGCAGAACGAGTTCTAAGGACGCAATCCTCGCACCCGAGGAACGTCTTCAGGAGATGCCACAGACAACGCTGGAGTGACGATGGTCTCTCATCAGCCCTGCCCAAGAAGTCCAAAGGATTATGGAGGCACTTGGGCCCCATTCCTAAACCAACAAAGCGGCGAGGGCGGAGCTCAACGAGCCACAGGCCTAAATCTAGCTTGTCAAATCCCTGCGAGATAGAGGACAATGGAAGATACTTCGAAGTCCCTCTTGCACTGTGGAACCTTTGCTCGACCCTCTCGTGAGGTAGTGAGAGCAAAGAGCGTCCTGTGATTAATCCGAGTCTCAGAGGACCAGTTGGAGGTTTGAAAAACTACTCCTGGAAGTAGGCACCAACCAGCGAGACTTCTGAGAAGACTTAGCAAATAGGCTAGAATCACCCATGTGTCGGAAGAGTAAAGGGTGATAGTAGGTGGTAGCAAAGCAACTTGAATCGTTTCGTTCTCGAACTCATGGATGCGGCAAAGTCCGTCCAGTTTTGAAGTACCGATCGGAACCTCCCGCGTGCCTCCTGCTCCTGGAAAGTCAACGATGATGAAACTATTGTTTGCTCTGTCAAGCTCACCGGAGTCGTAGCCACGAATCGGATACCCCTGAGTGGCTTGAATCTTATCTTTCCGCCTCGTTTCAAAGATTTGGCCCACCCGGATGTCCTTGTGATACATCGAGTCCCACCAACTATCTGATCCAGAAGAAATCAGTCTTGACCCAATCTTGACCTGTACGTATAGCTTTACTATCGTGCAGACTCCGGCCGTCCTCACAGCGGCAGGTCCTATCCACTCATGCTACTTCTGAATCCGAGTCCATCAAACGGCGGCCTGAGCGCCTGAGGATTCCATCGGAATACCGACGTCACTAGAGAAGCTGCAAATGAACGAACGCCTGCGAGCAGGACCTGATGGATGGAAGAAACTGAGTAAGTCCAATTGATTTGCTTACTACTTGAAACCAGGAGATATGAACCCCGGGCGAAGCCCTGTGTACTTGTCCGATCCTCTGCGGACTCGGATTATATGACATGACACGTGAGCACTGGTATATCTCTACCTCCGAGCCAGTAATGTTAGAACTGGGTGGTCAGGCATTGATAGGAGTTTTTACTATTCGTCATCTATTCCTATCTTTCTACCCAATGAAGCATGCGATTGGAAAGATGGGAACAGCGCTGACGATCGGGCGCTCAGGATGAAACTCGGGCTTTGAGAATTGGCGTACTGCCGCTACGACATACGACTACTCAAACGACGATATAAAAGCCGTCGAATTCAGCTCTATTTTTCGAACTCATCCCCCTGCTATCAAATCCAAGTTCCAATAGCCAATCCAATCCTCGCTCTATCTTCTAACCTCAACTAAATCTCGATCTACCATGTCTGAAGCCATCAAAGGACAATGCCTCTGCGGCGAAACTACTATCACCATCGAGAACGGTGATAGCTTCAAGAACCAGATCCTCTGCCACTGCTGGGACTGCAAGCAGACCTCTGGTAGTGCTTTTAGCACCAACATCCTCGCTCCTGTCAAGGATACCAAGATCGAAGGCCCTGTCAAGGAGTTTGGGGTCAAGGCATTGAGTGGCAATACCGGTGAGAAATCTATGTATTGACTCCTCCTTTGAAGCTGCAACTTACAACCTCGATCGTTACGTTGCATGGCAGTTACTCGCGTTTTCTGTGGAAATTGCGGAAGTGCCATCTCTCACCGATCTGTCGCCTTTGGCGAAAGCGCTGCGATTCAGACCGGAAACTTTAGGTATTTCGCTGACAAGCCCGTTGCCGCTGAACGTGAGTGAATCGGGCAATTCAAATTCACTGGGCACCGATTGACTGAACCTTTTTCTGATGATCCTTTCGTGTTGGTTTCACAGTGTTCACCAAGGATCGCTGGACCGGGTTGGTCGCTGTCGAAGGCGCGGCGCAGTTGAACACTGCTTGATTCTAGGTCGAATTATAAGCTTCTGGGGTATTCATATACCCTACTAGTTGCCTGTCAGGACCATATGGACAATCTCAATCTGTATTCATGACGTACCAGAACCTGGAAAAGGTTGTTCGATTCAAGTGCAGGCCATCCCGGCGAAATCCAAATGCAAAGAAATAGGGTTTGTCGTTGGCTGGGTCATTGAAAAAGAGCGGTATGGGAAGAAACCGAAAATTCCCGTTGAAGGAAGGCTGCTGGTACAATCCTTGGGGCCGAGGCTGAAAGCAACGAGTCAACATGAGCTACATACAGATCGCGGATGAGCAAATAAGGCGAGGGGAAAATAAGCACGTTGGTAAGACATGCATGCGGGACCCAAAAGGGTGAAAAAGCGGTATCTAATCGACATAGAGAATGGGTCCAATATCAAATGAAACACCACCCCACTTCCTAAGGACCTCAACAACCTTTGAACCGTCGAGCTCTTGTTTTTCCTTTTTGATTGGTTTGTAAACCACCTTCAATCGTTTGAACGAATCTTGTGGGTTCGAAAATACAGGCTGGTCATTTTGCATACGGTATGGTCGACACTGAATGAGGAAGTCGAGCAGGCGGTGCTTGTAAGGATCGGGCGGAAGCCGGAGTAGCTCGAGCGTCTCAAGCTTCGGCAGGACTCTGCGTCGGGAAAGGGAGGTGCCGAAGGCATCAACGAAAGAGGCTCCAGGTTCCATGATGATGCCCTCTAGCGAAAGGTGCGTCAAGAGAGGGACGCTACCAAGGGCATTTGCGAGCTCTTCAGACCTTATGCGGGCGTATCGAAGGTGGAGAGTGCGTAAGGTGGCGTCGCATTTAGACCGATTGATGAGTGAGAGAAGGAATTGAGAATTCACCCATTTGCCCTCCAAGTCTGGGTCATCTGCAAATTCCACGTCCAGCTCAACGAGTTTGGGGGCCTTCAGGGAGCGCAAAATATCGGTTGACGACATCCAAAGGTGTTGGAGACGCAATGTGCGCACTTTGGGAAGAAGAATCCCAGAGCCAGGGTCGTTTGGTGGGTAGGCCCAAGATGCGGCCATGAAGTTTATTGTCAGGGTCTCTAGATTGTCACAATGGGACAACACGGTTTGCAGCCATTGTGTTCCGTCCCAGTCACAGAAGACGGTGAAAGAAGACAGTCGCTCCATTATACTTTGTGGAAGGGCCAAGGGCATATTGTTGGGGATGTGTGCGTCCCATATACTCGGTAGACGGAGCTCGAGAGACGTGATGTTCGGGGGTAAACGATTGAAGATCGATCGCACAAAGTCAGGCGATTCGTTCCAATCTAGGTCGAACTCGATGGCAAACGACTTCAGAGAATGCCACGGACGACGTTGCGGCGCTGTTGAACCTGGTTCTGCCAGACCCAAGCAATCCAATAGGTTCTGGAAGCATTTGGGGCCTTTGTAGCGAAGGTGAAGGCGGTCAAGGTTCCCTTCCAATTCGACCAACAAAGCTGCCAGGGCGGAGCCACATGCCGAGCTCTGGTCAGAGCATTTGTGATATCCACTGACAGCAGAGAAGGTGAGCGACTTCGGCGTTCCTCCTGCGCGTTCATACCACCGCTTGACCCTCTTGAAGGAGATGTTTGTGATGTCTTCAAAGGAAAGAGCGCCCCATAGGGAGTGGGTGAGCCGTGCGGCGTCCCGCCAGCTCTTGCAGACCAGTTGTAAATCAAGCAACCGACCCCTGGCGCCGTATTGCAAGAGATCCGGGAGAGAAAGGGTAAAAATCTGGCCTAGCACTTCTGCTGGCATTCTTCGTATTGGCGACAGCACTGCACGATACGACATGAGCTGGTCTTCAAGCTTGGTGAGTTGAGAGCGCAACTCAGAAATTTGGGAGGTCAAATCGTCGACTTTGAGTTGGAAATAGGTGGCTTCGTGAGTGTTTGGAGCGACATTGCTGAAAAGGAAAGGATGTAGTCTTGGATCGTTCATGGTTGGGAGGAGAAGGGAGAGTGCCTCTCGCTGTTGTTTGCCAGCCAAACTCTGCTCGAGTGCCACGTGCTGCGGACGCTTCTGAACTTGGCGAGTTAGAACTTAGGCATTTCGCTGACAAGCCCGTTGCCGCTGAACGTGAGTGAAAAATTGGCACCGATTGACTGAATTTTCTGATGATCCTTTCGTGTGTTGGTTTAATAGTGTTCACCAAGGATCGCTGGACCGGGCTGGTCGCTGTCGAAGCCGCGGCGCAGTTGAACACTGTTTGATTAATATAGGTGGGATTATAAGCTTTTGGGGTAGTCGTACAACTAGTTGCCGGTCAGGACCATACGGACAATTTGAATCTGTATTCATGATATATCAGAACCAGGAAAAGGTTGTTCGATTCAATTGGGAGCCATTCAGGCCCGGAACCCAAATGCAAAGAAATCGGATTCACTGTTCGCTAGGTCAGATAAACTGTATGGGAAGAAGCGAAATCTCCTGTCGAATGAAGGGTGCTGGTACAATACTTGGGGCCGAGGCTGAAAGCAACGAGTCAACATGAGCTACAGATATGAGCAAATAAGGCGAGGGGAAAAACAAGCACGTTGGTAAGACATGAATGCAGGATCCAAAATGGTGAAAAGGTGGCATCTAATCGACATAGAGGATGGGTCCAATATCAAAAGAAACACCACCCCACTTCCTAAGGACCTCAACAACCTCCGAACCGTCGAGCTCTTGTTTCTCCTTTGTTGTTGGTTCATAGACCACCTTCAATCGTTTGAACGAATCTTGTGGGTTCGAAAATACAGGCTGATCATTGTGCATGCGGTATGGTCGACGCTGCTCGAGGAAGGTGAACAGTCGGTGCTTGGAAAAATCGGGCGGAAGCTGGAGTAGCTCGAGTGCCTCAAGCTTCGGCGAGACTCTGGAATGGGAAAGGGGGATGTCGAAGGCATCAACGAAAGAGGCTCCAGGTTCCATGATGATGCCCTCTAGCGAAAGGTGGGTCAAGAGAGGGAGGCTATCAAGGGCACTTGCGAGCTCTTCAGACTTTATGGGCGCGTATCGAAGGCGGAGTGTGCGTAAGGTGGCGTCGCATTTAGACCGATTGACGAATGACAGAAAGAGTTGAGAATCCAACCATTGGGGCTCCAATTCTGGTCCACATTCAAACTCCATGTCCAACTCAACTAGTTGGGGAGCATTCAGGGCACACAAAATGTCGATCGACGACATCCCAACGTTCCGGAGAAGCAATGTGCGCACTTTGGGAAGGAGAATCCCAGAGTTCAGAATTCGCTCTGTGTCAGGGTCGTCGGATTCGTAGTCCCAGTATCCGCCCATTAAGTCTATTGTCAGGGTCTCTAAATTGCCAGAATGACACAACGCAGCTTGCAACCAATATGTTCCGTCCCAGTCGCAGGCGAGGGTGAGGGAAGACAGTCGCTCCATTATGTTTTGTGGAAGGGGCAAGGGCACATCGTTGGGATCACCGCCAAGGATGAAGCCTGCGTCCCATTTACTTGGTAGATGGAGCTCAAGAGATGTGATGTTTGGGGGAAAACGATTAAACATCGATCGCATAAAGTCAGGCGAGTCGTTCCAATCTAGGTCGAACTCGATGGCAAACGACTTCAGGGACTGCAACGGACGGTGTTGCGGCGTCGTTGAATCCGGCTCTGCTAGACCCAAGCAATCCAATAGGTTCTGGAAGCATTTGGGGCCTTTGTAGCGAAGGTGAAGGCGGTCAAAGGTCCCTTCCAATTCGACCAACAAAGCTGCCAGGGCGGAGCCACATGCCGAGCTCTGCTCAGAGCATTTGTGATATAAATTGGTAGCAGAGAAGGTGAGCGACTTCGGCGTTCCTCCTGCGCGTTCATACCACCGCTTGACCCTCTTGAAGGAGACGTTTGTGATGTCTTCGAAGGAAAGAGCGCCCCATAGGGAGTGGGTGAGCCGTGCGGCGTCCCGCCAGCTCTTGCAAACCAGTTGTAAGTCAACCAAGTTGTCCCTGGCGTCGTGTTGGAGGAGATCCGGAAGAAAAAAGGAAAAAATCTGGCCTAGCACTTCTGCTGGCATTCTTCGTATTGGCGACAGCACTGCACGATACGACATGAGCTGGTCCTCAAGCTTGGTGAGTTGAGAGCGCAAGTCGGAAATTTGGGAGGTTAAATCGTCGACTTTGAGTTGGAAAAAGGTGGCTTCGTGGGTATTTGGAGCGACATTGCTGAGAAGGAAAGGATGTAGCCTTGGATCGTTCATGGTTACGATGGTTTACGTAAGTAAACGTCGTTCTTTTACAACGGCTCTTAGAGCAATTTTGATGGACTCTTTGCACACGTGATGCCACGTGAGCACACATGATTTTTCTCGCGCGACCGCCATCAGCCGGCCATCATGCATCATTCCTTTTCTGGATCTGGCGCTAGTGTTGCCGCGAGGCGAAGCGAAGCGAGGCGAGGTGAGACTTCGTTCCACTTCATCAAAACATCATCAGTTCTTTCATCGAGGTCTATCGAGGTCGCACAGTTTCGGCAAGCCCGGCCGAGCAAGTATAGTACAAAACAATGTATCATGCTATAATACGATTTTGGATGAGATTGTGGTGTAGCTGTTGATGTCTTGAAGCTCTTCATATTGCCTGCTTCAGAAAGCTCGTTGAGAGCTCGCCGTGTGAGGTGGCCGCCGTCAAGAGTGCAATCGCACTCTTGAGCTATGAAATCATTCAAGAAAGCTAGACAGGAACACTTGACTGAGTATTTCAAGATTTGAAGTGCCTCATTCAAGATTTCGAGGTGGTATTCAATTTGAATCTTTGAACTACGAAAATCATGCGCCCGACTTGAAGAAATCTTCAGAACCACGTTATAGTGATGAGAACTTATAACCGCATATGTACGCTATCACCCGTCACCTCGAATCACCTCTTTTTCTCTGGATCACGGCAGTAACGAGGCGAGGCGAGGCGACTTCGAGGCACCTCGACCTCGACGGCAACACTATCTGGCGCTCACCCCGCTTTGCGCGAGCGCGAGCACGCCAAGGGCGTGCAGCAGCGAGCGCAACAGACATTCTTCAGTTGGCGCGCAATACAAGAAAGCAAACCTGTAAACCATCGTATTTGCCGCACGCAGTGACGGCCCGCTAACCAAGTTGGAAGGAGAAGGGAGAAGCGCCTGTCGCTGTTGTTTGCCAGCCGAACTCAAGTGCCACGTGCTGCGCACGCTTTTGAACTTGGCGAACGCTGCAAGTTAGCGAACCAAGGTGAGATCAAAACTGATTGTTAAATAGCCAGTGAATCTGGTATACATGGCAAAGATATATAGCTGCGAAATGCACCGCTATGCCGCGTTGAAGACGCCAATAAAAACTTGCTTCGGATACATTAATACTGTATGGAAACGCCCAAAAGAATCCGACCTGGAGATGAGGCCGTGAGGCAAAGTTAAATAAGATGAAGCCAAAATAGAACCGACAGAGGCAAACATGAAAACTGTAAGGCATGGATTGAGAGATCGAGGACGGACATATGAAGACGAATTGGAATAGGTAAAAAAGGCGTCTACTCGACGTGGAATGTGGGCCCAAAGCTCAGATGAACGCCACCTCGTTTCTTGATCATTTCAACGACTTTTGATTTGTCCAAAACCTGAGGGCCCTCTTTCGTTGCTCGATATGTCACGTTCAATTGCTTGAACGGATCTTGTGCGTTTGTAAACACCGGCTGCCCATTTTCAATTTGGTATGGGATACGGGACTCGAGGAAATCGAGTAATTGGTTGGAAGGGAAATCAGGTTGGAGGTTGAGGAGCTCGAGTGTTTCGAGGTCTGGCAAAGGGGGTTCGGCGTCGTCTTCGGTCTCAATCAAGGCCTCAATTGAACTGGCCCCCGTCTCCACCACGACATTGTCCAGAGATAGATGGGTCAGTGAAGGGATATTCAAGAGGAATTCTCCCAGCTCTGAGGTGGTGATATGTGCGTTTCGAAGGTTTAATTTGCGAAAAGTGGCCTCGCAATTGGAACGGGTGATGAAAGAGAAGAAGGGCTCAGACTCTATCCAATAGACTTCCTCGGAGTCTTCGTCGGGCTCGAAGTGGATGTCGAATTCAACCAAGCCAGGAGCTTCGAGTAGAAATAGAGGAATGGCCAACGGCTTATAAATGTTTTGCAGTCGCAGAGTTTGCACTTTAGGAAGGAGGATTTTTGGGCTCAGAGTGCGCTCTGCTTCAGAGTAATCGCAGCTGAGGCCCATAAAATCCAGTGTCAAAGTCTCAACATTGACACAATGGGTGAGCGTAGCGTCGAGCCACCGCGTCCCTTCCCAATCGCAGCCCAGGGTGAAGGAGGACAGCTGTTCGAGAAGGGTTTGTGGGAGGGGCAAGGGAGCTCGATCGGAGTCCGATTCCACGAAAAATGCGTTGGACCATTTGGATGGTAGGTAGAGTTCAAAAGAAGTGATGTGTGGGGGAAGATGAACAAACATTGATTGTAGTGGGTCGGATGATGTGCTCCATTCGTCGCCGAACTTGAGGGTGAGCGACTTCAAAGGATGCCAGGATCGACGTTGGAGTGACGTCGGTCCCTCTGCAGCCGCACCCAAAGCATCCAAAAAGTTTTGGAAGCATTGCGGACCCCTGTAGCCAAGGGTCAGATGGTCGAGCGTTCCTTCCAAGCTGACCAACAAGACTGCGAGGGCAGTGCTCTGCACCATCCCGCATACGGACTGGGATCCGGAGCTCTGATCAGAGCTACAATTAATGTGGTCTCTTGTGGTATAAGCGAGTGACTTTGGTGTTCTTCCTGCGCGGCGGAGCCACTGCCGAACCTTGTTGTAGGAGACGTGTGTGATGTCGTAACATGAAAGGTCCACGGCCCCCCAAAGGCGATGGGTGAGTCGTGCTGCGTCCCGCCAGCTCTTGCAGACCAGTTGTATGTTGACCAGATGTTTTCTGGAACCGGGCTGCGAGATGTCTGGTAGAGAGTGGGCGAAGATTTCGCCTAGAATCTCCCCTGGCATTCTTCGTATTGCAGAGAGCACAGCACGGCATAGACGTAGCTGTCTTCCGAGCTCGTTCAGGTGAGAGTGCAGCGGGAAGGCCTGGGACTTTATATCGTCAATTCGAGACCGAATGAAGAATGCTTCACCGGGACTTGGAGCAACATTGGTGGAAATCAAGCGATGTAACCCTGAATTTTGCATGGTTTCAAGGAAGAGAGAGTCAGAGTGGGTGGTTGAGAACCAGGAATTAGCGCACGAGGTCAACGCAAGGCCCTGGCTTTAATACTACTAGCTCGTGTGCTAGTCACACTTTCCAAATGCAAAAACATACATTAAAGTGGCCATGTGCATGAGGCAAGGCCAAAGTACTTAATAGCGGGAACACAAGAGAGAAAAATACATACAATATATATAGAAGGATCAAGGGTGGATATATGAAGACGAAAACTGGTGAAGGCTATAACGGCGTCTACTCGACGTGGAATATCGGAACGAAGTCCACGAAAACACCACGTTTCCTAAAACCTTCAACTTTCGATCCATCCAGCTCCTGGCTCTGGTTCTCTCCGAGTTCCTCGGTTGGATAATACATCACTTTCAATCGCTTGAACGGACCCTGCGAGTTTGTAGATACCGCCTGCCCATTTTCAACGCGGTGTGGGATGCGCGATTCCAGAAAAGCAAGTAAACGGCCGGAAGGGAGATCAGCGCGTTCGAACAGGAGGAGCTCGAGTGTTTCGAGATTTGGTAAAAAAGGATCGAGGCTGCCCTCAGGCGCAATAAGAGCATCAAATACACTGGCCTCAGAGTCTACCTTGACGCAGTCCAGGTAGAGATGAGTCAACGAAGGGAGATCGAGGAGGAAGTCGGTCAGCTCTTTGAGTCCGATGCGTGCGTTTCGAAGGCGTAATAAGCGCAAGGTTGTGCTGCAGTGTTGGATGAAACGGGAAAAGCGCCGAAGGTTTGATATATAGGATACGCCACCCTCGAAGTCGACGTCTAATTCAACCAACTGAGGGGTCTCAAGTGCAAAGGGAGGTGTGTCAGACGACCGAGGAACGTTTCGCAGCCGCAAAGTTCGCACTTTGTGAAGAAGTCGAGGCTGCTGCGCATCAGGGTAATCGCAGCAGAGGCCCAAAAAGTCCAGTGTCAAAATTTCAACATTGACACAATGGACAAGTGTAGCATCCAGCAACCATGTCCCATCCCAATCACAAGTCAGCGTGAAGAAAGACAATTGTTTGAGCAGGCCTTTCGGAAGGGGCAAGACCGCCGGATCAGAGTCCAGATAGTCAAGCTCTTCGGAATATTGGCGTGGTAGATAGAGTTCGAAAGATGTGATGTGCGGGGGAAGATGATGGAACATCGATGACAGTAGCTTTAATGGTACGTCCCACTCCTCGTCGAACTTGAGGGTAAACGACTTCAAAGGATGCCATGATCGACGTTGAAGCGACGCCGGTTCGTCTGACACTGCAGCTAATCCCAAGGAATTCAAGAGTTTTTGGAAGCACCGAGGACCCTGGTAGTCAAGGGTTAGGTGGTCGAGAGTTCCCTCCAAGCTAACCAACAAACTTGCGAGGGCATTGCTCTGGAACGACCAGCACGGAAATCGCTCCTCAGTGCAATCATTAGGATCTCTTGCAGAGAAGGTAAGCGACTTTGGAGTTCTTCCTGCACGACTGAGCCACTGCTGAATCATCTCGCAAGGGGCACGTGTGATGTCGTAGAATGAAAGGTCGACTGTACCCCAGAGTCGGTGAGTGAGTCGTGCTGCGTTCCGCCAGCTCTTGCAGACCAGTTGTATGTTCACCAGATGTTTCCCGGTGCCAAACTGAGGGATGCCTGAAAGAGAGTGCGCGAAAATTTCGCCCAGAATATCCCCTGGCACTGTTCGTACTGGAGAGAGCACAGCACGGCGTAATCGGAGCTGTTCTTCGAGGATCGGGGAAGTTGAAATGCGGGAGTTTATATCGTCGATTTGAGACCGAATAAAGGCGGCTTCAGATAGATTTGGAGCAGCATTGCTCTGCAGCAAGCGGTGAAGCCCTGGGTTGTCCATGGTTTGAGGGGAAGGTGGCGAAGGAGACTCAGCGCTCATCGGAGCCCTTAAAACCGAAGCTCGCGAGCTCACGTGCTGGCCATGGCCACGCTTTTCAAACTCCGTTGAAGCTCCGAGTGGTGCATGGTTGGGGTGGCCTCCGTCGTCGTCGTCGTTGTCCTCGTCGTCGCGCCTATAATCTCCATCCGATTTTATATTTGAAAAACAACCATGGACGAACCAGAAGCAGCCCAAGATTTTGCTGGTGACACAACGCACCCAACAGAAGGAATTCTCTCAGTGTTAGCCCAGAACGGCAGCAACCTCTCTATCAAGACGGAACCAGACTCTCCAGCGAGTGAATTCGATGCATTATTCGCAAGATTGTCCCAAGAGCCTCAAGATTCTGAAGGATGGAGAAGACTCATAAGCCTAGCTACCAGCACCAACGACATTGCCAAGATTCAGCAGGCGTATGACGAGCTGCTGAAGCATTACCCGAATACGGTGAGGATTGTCCCCAATTATATGTGCTGGTGGACGCGAGATATAACTATGTGGATATTCATTGCTGTTTGCTTTGTTGTCTCTAGTCCTCCGCCCAGATTGCGTACATCAGCCACTTTTTGAATGATGAAGCTACCTTCGCTGAAGCTGAGCAGCTATTCATCAAGTTCTTGAGGAGCTCGCCAAACGTGGATCTCTGGAAGTTCTATTTGACTTATGTTCGGTGAGTGGCAGTCGGTTTTGCTTGTTCGTGAAGAGGCGTCTATATGGCTATCCAGACGTCGGAATACGGGTCCTTCAACGCGTGACATTGTCCGAAAATCGTACGAATTCGCTTTGAACCATGTCGGTCAAGACAAGGATGCGGGAGAGATTTGGAACGACTACATTCAGTTCCTCAAAGTCGGAGATGCCTCCTCAACATGGGAAGAACAACAGAAAATGGATGCTCTACGAAAGGCCTACCACCGAGCCGTGCAAATACCTTTGGACAACGTCGAGCGTCTCTGGTCCGAACTGGAAACCTTCGAGACCAACCTCAACAAAATTACCGCGAAAAAGTTCATGTCTGATCTGTCTCCAGCGCATATGCAGGCGCGTGCGGTCCTAAGGCAGCTGTCGAACCATCTGAATGCGCTCTATCCCGGAACCTCGTCGCAAGATTTGTTCCTGCCCTCGGTGCCCAAGTTTGATGCCGCTGATCGTAGCCTGGTCGGGAAATGGAAAGCATATTTGAAGTGGGAAGAAAGCAATCCGCTGGAGATTGAGGACAAGGACAAGGAGACGTTGATCAGACGAATTCAGGGCGTGTATCGGAAAGCCGTCATTCGAATGAGATTTTTCGCCGAGATTTGGTTTATGGCGTATAACTGGACCAACAGCGTCGGAAAGCCAGAGGAAGCTCTGGCGATCTTGAGGGCTGGCATGGACGCCAACCCGACGAGGTATGTTTCCTTCCTTCGGCCCATCTCGCGTGCCCCGGTGATTGACGCTTCATTTCTAGCTATTTGTTGACATTTGCGTACGTTGAAGCAATGGAGCAGAAGAAAGAATACGCCGAGGTACATGCGACGTTCGATAAATTCCTTGGGCTCCAATCAAAGTTTCTCGACGAACTGCAGCTGCAGAAGAACAGCCCAGATTCTGCCAATGGCAGCTTCAACGAGACTCAACAAGCATCACAATCGACCAATGCTTCTTTCAATTCTCAGTCGTCTGATGAGAGATCGCCAAAGCCCACCGAACTGCAGGAGCGTAGGACAGAGTACGGTTTAGCGTATATATTCTACATGCGATTCGCTAGGCGGGCAGAGGGACTGCAGGCTTTGAGGAAAGTGTTCGCAAAGGCTAGGAAAGACAAGTGGGCACCTTGGGAGGTCTATGAAGCGAGTGGTAAGTCGCTCCCACCACTTTTACCGAACGTTAACCCATATCGCCCACAGCCCTCATGGAATACCACTGCTTTGACGACAAGGCTGTTGCCAGCCGGATCTTTGAAAAGGGATTGGATTACTTCAGTGACGAAGTCGAGTACGTCTGTCGCTACCTCGGATTCTTGATCAGCATCAACGATGGAAACAGTACGTCGCATCTCTCCTTCACGCACTGCCACTAATCCTTCTCCTCGTCTAGATGCACGCGCCTTATTCGAACGCGTCATTACAACCTTCCCCCCGGAAAAAGCGAGACCGCTCTGGGAACGCTGGGCTCGCTATGAGTACCAATACGGCGACCTCGAGTCCGCACTCAAACTTGAAAAACGGGTATCTGAAGCTTATCCTAACGGTATGCACCCCTCCTACCCCGAGACTGAAAGAATCGCAACAACTGGTTCTGAATCGCCCGCTCGGTTGAACGTTATTATAGATCCTGCTATCAAGCGATTTGCACAACGCCATATCTACTTGGGCATCGATGCGATCGCCGCAAGAGATTTGGGTGTTGCGTATGCACGCAGACATGGTGCTAGTCACGCGAATGCGGCCTCGGCCTCGTCGTCGCAAGCGCTCGGGAGGACTGAAACGGCGGCTTCATTGTCGGGGCAGAATGCGGTCAAGAGGCCTGCTTCGCCTGATCATCAGCGTCCAGCCAAGCGGGAAGATAATCGGGGAGATTATGGTGGTGGAGGTGGGGGTGGATATAAACGCGCTAGAGCAGGAGCTTCGCCTGCTCGTGCGGATCGCGATGTTCCCATGCGAGATCGGGATAGGGACCATAGAGATCGGGATAGGTGGGGAGGAGATGGAGGCGGAGGTGGAGGTGGGAGAGGAAGGAGGTTTAATTCCCCCGGAGCTGGCGGCGCAGCGGGAGGTCGGGATAAGGATAGAGACAGGGAGGATAGGGATTGGGGGTACGGTGGGCCCGGTCGAGAGATCAAGCGCGAAGAGTCGTTCAGCAATTTGGGAGGAAACAGGCCGGGAGGAGCTGGTGCTGGCCCAGTGGTTCCGCCCATCGTTTCTTGGTTTATTGGAGAGCTGCCACCTGCAGCTTCGTTTGACGGTTCGTTACCCTGATCTAGCTTTTGCTTGCATAGTGATTGACATTTTCCTTCTTCTTCAATTCAGGTCCTGTGTTTAAGACAGAGGATTTGATGAAGTGCTTCAAGCAGGCTATCATACCTAGCAGCGTCGGCGGGCCACCGAATGGAGGGCCACCCCCAAGAGTACGGTCGCCGCCGCCTGCACATCATCAGCCTCAGCAACATCATCGAGGAGGTCCGTTTCTATATTCGCTTGTCTTCTTTTCAGACCACTCACTCCCTCTTAGGAGGTCGCCCTCCTCCAGATTATGGTCCTTATCAAGGACCCGGCGGCGGAGCGAGAAGAAGATATTGAGGCTAGAATGACCCGGTATCTGCCACTTCTATTATCTTGAGCGTATAGTATACCTCACATGCACGACATGACATGGTTATGATATACAATTGTCGATTCGGAACTCATTTTCGTTCACTAATATGATTTTATCTACCTCTCAACTTTGGCTATTCCGTGCAAAGGTAGCCTGGCTAATACCTGCACCAGATGTCGATGAGCTGGCCGCATTCTGGGCCCCACCATTCAATTATGTATATCGAAAGAAGATACTCTAAAATCTTGTTCTACAAAAAAAAACGCACTTGTACAATCGGATCGTTCTGTCCGTTCCGACACTTTCCAAACCCAAAATCGAAACCCTGAGCTCACATAAACACCAGTTAGCTGTCCATCAATCTTGTCCCTCGCCCACCAACGCCTCCCTCCTTCTCATCAACGCCTTCCTAACCTTCCTCCTATCTCTTATCCCAGCCCACACGCTGAGCCCGACAGTGAAGAACGTGGCGGCAATGGTCACGTATATCGAGTCAATGTAGCATTCTGGTCCTTTCGAGCAGCGGATCTCCGTACTCGGAAGCCCCGCACGAGCACTGATGATAGCGCTGGGTGCTGGATGTTCAGGTACTTTGTCTTCGTTCCTGTCAAAGTTCCACCCAAAGAGGAGAGAGAACAGGTTGCCTGCTATCATAGGTGACATTGATAGGTAACCCCAGTTCTCCGAAAAGTGAGCTGTAAAAAGTGGTAGGGTTCAATCAGTTCGTGTTCGGTTTCGTTCGTTAGGGACTTACGCATCCCGAACCACTCTAGACAGACTGTAGGCAAAAGTGAGAATACGGCTCCGTACCCCAGACCCAAGACCGAACTTGCAACCCATAGATCGGCGATATGGTCTACGCGGACTGCGATGATTTGGGAGATGCAGCATGTCAAGGAGACGAGGACTAAGCAGTACGAGCGGGGTATATCGAATTTGTTCTTCGCAAAATCGGATATGACACCTACATAAAATGAAAAAGGGACAAGGATTATGAGAAGGTGTTGTGGATAGACACAGAAAGAACCCGTTACGAACCAATTAGAATTCTACCTGCACAGTTCATCAAGCTGATAGAAGAGACTTGGACAGATTGCCACTGGGCAGCTTTTTTGGGGTCGTAAGCTGGATTATTGAAGGCGTAGAGTGCTTGTGACATCGAGCCAACGTTGTTAATGTCTGGTAATCAAATGAGCAACGTCGAAAGTAACGCAACCGAATGGAGGACATACACATAAGACCGGTCCCGCTCACTGCAAGGTAAAGAAAGCGACTTGTAAGTTCCGAGCTCCACGGTAGAAGGAACCGTGAATGGAAACACTCACAAAGCGATAAGATAGAAAATAACAAATGAAAGTCGCTGCTCTTCCACAGCTTCAACCCATAGACATTGGGTAGAGTATCGTGGGTTATCGCCGCTCCTCGGCTAAGGCTACGGTCCACATTCCTGTCATGGTTGATCTCGAGCTCCCTGCCCCCGGACCGTATCTGTGGGCTCATCTCTACATCCCGTTCTCTGCGTCTATGTTCAGGTGCGACTCCGGCCTCTCCTATGTAAACTGGAGGCGATGGAGGCTCGTCAAGGTCTTCCTCCGCATTGTCTTCGTCAAGTAGTCGAGCTGATTCGGGAACGTCACGAGCGGCTTGGCCACCTTCCGGTATAGCGTCGTACTCATCGTGTGCCGTTTTCTTATGCGGTACTAGAGGAACGGGTCGAATAAAGAAGAAGCCCAGGATCATGGGAAAGGCGGTGCCGACAGCCAAAATAAAAAGAAACGTGGAGGTATTTCCTGGGAAGAACGTGTGCGAAATAGTCGAGAAGAGGAACGCCGAGAGACCAAAGCCTGAGATGACCAGTCCGGTTGTTATGCCCCGCTAGAACGCGAACATGAATAATAGTCAGAATGTTGAGCTTGCGATGAATAAGAGTTGGATGCACGGCTCACCATATGGTCAGGGAACGTCTTTGCAGTAGAGTTCACGGAACTCGTCAATCCGCCATTTCCACCTGCCCCTGTCAAGTAACTGCACAGAACGAGCGTGATGAAGCTCATGGTGGGCAGGTCTTTGACTCCTTGAGGTAGCCCGGCGTCGTATAGGAATCGCATGCCCATGTATCCACCCAGTAAAAACACGAAGGCGCAGGATAACAGGATCCGAGGGCCTCTAGAGTCGACTATTCGTCCCCATACTGGCCCAGTGGTATACACTCCAACTGCACAGAGTTGGTCAAGTTAGAAAACGACATGAATTGGGTACATATGGACCCACTATTGCCAGCAAGAGCGACGATGTTTAGCTGAGTGTGCGTGATCCCGAGCTTTGCGCCCATTTGCGGTGCGTAGGCTACGGGGCAAGTTGGTCGGTCGGTTGCTTGCTTCTGCTTCAAGTCTTCATAGAACGGTCACACACCTGAGTAAACCTACAACATACCCGGTTTCAGCACGGAAATGAGGAAGAAATTGAACATTGAAACGCACATAATTCGTCCCAGAACCCAACGCTACCAACAATGACACTAACAATGTTGTGATTCGTGGAAGGCTGTACGTTGAAGGAATGGTATCGTGGGTCATTGCGATTCGCAATAGCGGTGGTTATGGAGTCTTTCTAAAGGAATGAGGGGATATTGGCATATCGCCCGTCGGGGTGACGGAGTAAGTCGTGGTGGAGAAGAAAGCGGTGAATGTTCAGTCTTAGTTAGTTCTGGCGCCGTGACAGGACCCGGCTTAAATTGCCATCATGATACGCGACCGCCCCTTCCCCGCTTCGCTTGTTACTTACATCGTGCAAACATGAGATTAGATGAATTGATAAGACCACGTATGAGCCCTATGGGCCTTGAACAGATTAAAAGCATGTATGTGAAACTATGTGTAGAGGGTACAAATACAAGTCCATGAATGTGATGCGGGTGACAGCAGTACGATAGGTACTCTAAAATCCAGAAAAAGAAGAAACCAAGTCCGAGAGTCCAAAACATTGAGGAAAAGAAAAGGGGTACTAGAGTAGGAGAACGATTGCCAGGATACACCACGACGACATAGCAAGAGAGACTCGGAGAACAGGCGGAATCACATCAGCGCCTGCCTGACATAAAACTTCTGCGCTCCATCCAAGAGCCTCACTTGCTCATCCGCCCAAGCCGCCTCCACAATCGCCTTCGACCTTTGCCGCTCCTCCGCCTTGATATTTTTGACCCTGATAACAAACGCAGAGGATATAGGTCTATGATCAGACACGTTAACCTCGTATCTCTTGTAGTGCAGTTGCTGGACACGATTCGGTACACGAGTACGCCACAGTATCCTGTCGCACCACGCAGGGTGCCGTCGCTTTTCAGAGGTATCGTAGTCGTCAGACCTTGGATCGTATTTGTAGGTCGGTAAGAACGTAATGGGTCCCTCGTTGAACCCTCGTAATCGGAACGTTTTGTTCACTCGCATTTGTTGGAGTAGTTGATCGTGAGATAGAAGGTTGCTGAGGTCTCCTGAACGGAAAGCCGAGAGGTACGTTTCTCGGCGGTTCAAATCGATACGATAGTTAAGATCGCCGTTGAGCTAAACAGTACGGATTAGCCATTCATCCAGCTCAGAGAAGAGAAGAGAAAACGCAGCACTAACCAAAACGAACTCGTGATCCAAAACCATCGACCCATCCCCTCCACCTATATAGGCACTTTCAAAAGGAGAAGGGTCAAAGATCCCTTTCTCTTCCAAAATGGCAGCCACGTCCGAGTTGCGCTGCTTCACGGCATTCTGCCCCGCGGCAAGATGGCAATTGAGCAAACATAACGAAGAATCGCCAATGACGAATCTCGCAATGACAGCACCCTATATCATGATGAGAAGCGGGCCAGAAGGAAAAGGATGAAGAACACGGACTTTGTTGCCATACCTCCCGCCCATACCTCGCTTGACAGCAGCCATATGCTTTTCTCGACAAACAAACTCCTTCGTATTCCTGAGGAACAAGCAAGAGAAGAGTCCAACCATACTGTCGGTATGGACAGCGGTATACTCAACGCCCTGGGACGTGAACACCGCTTTGACAGCTGCACCAAGCCTATCGTACCATCGTCTATACGCTCCAGTGACTCGATCGGACAAGGCATCCTCTTTCTTCTTTCCTCCGAGGAGCATGTTCTTCGCAGCCATCTTTCTGCTCTCCAAGTCAATGACCTCTTGGAAGCTGAAGGAAATGATATCTGGAGGTGTAGGCACGCTGGTCAAGGCTTCAGTGAAGAACTCGGAGTTGCGCGGGTCATCGATCATAGAGTCAGGTCTTGCTGCGTCGCAGTTCCACGAAACGACTAGAGCTGTAATGTCTTGGAAGGTGCTAAACGAGCTTTCGTTTTTGACAAGCTCGTTTTCTGAAAGGACAAGTCAGATATAGTCGGCGAGTTGAGAAGTGAATAAAGTACTCACCAACCCAATCAACACCCAACAACCCATCCCACAACTTGACAGTCTCATCCCGCCCCAGACTAACCACGCAAAGCTTCCGATTCGCCTCAATCGCCCTATAATTCACAAACAACTTCAACACCGGCAACCCTCCTGGATGCGCATTCCAACTATTCTTCATCACCCAAGGCTTCTGCCCCACGTCAAACGCTGAAATATACCCATTCCTTCCACCAGCCCACAACCTCTCATTAACGCCCTCCAAGCACACAATATCCGACGTCGACACTTTCATCGTCTCTTCACAAAGCGGCCACCCATCATCCGTGTCCAAACTCCATATCGACACATACCCTTCCTCATGCCCCACGTACACTTTATCCGGCTGCGTAGGAAGGATGGTAGCGGTAGTGACCTGCCCCACATAATCGTTTGGCAAAATCGTCTTGCCCGGTGCTGCAGGGTTGAAAATATCAAACACCCTAATCATAGGCACCGCTCTCGAGTTGACATTATTGTTGTTGTTACTATTCAAACTCGATCCACCCATGGCAGCAGCAGCAGCCGTCACAGACGACGAATGCTCCGACCTCGAAGCCGTCCACAGCTTCCCATCCAAAAGTTTCACAAAACTGTGCTTGTCGGTCGTCCTGACCGCTCGTGGGACCGTATGGGTGAGGTTGACGTCTTTCTCGGGGTGTTCGGGATCAGGAGAGAAGATGAGGGTCTTGCCGGACTCGTCGAGGGTGACCATGGACCGGCCATAGCGAAAGAGGTGTGTGATAGGGTGGATGTGTGCAGCGACCTTGACAGAGGTCACGATACCCTTCCGGACGTCCATCTCTAATAAACTCCCATCCTTGGTTCCCATCCAAATGATACCCCCGCGGTCCGCTTTATTGATAGAAGGCCTAAATTCCGCGCATAAGAGTTTCGTATCTTTGATTCCTAGGTGCTTCGCGTCAAGATCGTAAAGGGGCGATTCAGATATTTCGAGGTTGTATATCTTGATGTGGTGGTGGGAGAGGACGACAAAAACGGGTCCGGACGCGATGACGCTCCCAGTGTGCGCGTGGTACGTGATCTTGGGTGGGATGGCCGCTTCGCGGAAGGTAAGCGTAGGCACACGGCGCGAGGAGGAGGAGGTATCGGGTATGGTATCAATACCCTTGATCGCAGGCTCCTCATCAGGATTGTCTTCATCGTCGGAGGACGCTTCAGCAACCGGTCTCCGAGCTGCAGGGAGCTTGTCCCCGAGGGCGATCGTACGAGTAGGAGGTGGAGGAAGTTTGGCCGACCCAAGGGGCCTACGTTCGATAGGAGATGGCACTGGAGTTTCGCCATTCGGGGCGGTATATCCGTTTCCGACAGTCATTTCGGTATGTAACCCCGGCCTTTGCACCGACACGGCCCTTCGTGGCGGTATGGATCTTGGTTCAAGGTTTGTTGGAGGGATGACTCCGGTGACTCTCCTCTGGGGCAAAGGAGGAGGTGGTAAAGAGGAACTCGCGCTAAGACTGGCTGGCTCTAGGTTGGGAAGCCGCGACGCCGTTCGATGACGCGGTGGTGGAGGCGGCAGGCCAGGACGCGACGATCGTGGTGGGGGTGGGGGTGGGGGTATCTGCGATGATGAAGAGCTGGTGATGTCACTGTCCTGCGCAGTCGTCGGGTCTTCGAGCAGAACCCTGGATCGACTGTCAGGCGATGGAGATACCCTTCTCGCAGGGAGAACAGGAGGAGGAGGTCGCTCTAATGGTGTCTCTGGATCCGAGAACCCTAGAGGAGAGTCCGATACTGGAAGACCACTGTCGTCGTCTGGACTGCGCGATACTATGAGAGCCGGTCTTGGGGGCACAGGTGGTTTTGGAATCTCGGAAGGGGTCACTTTTCGAACAAAACTGTTGCTAGGGGTGCCATTGCTGAAGAGATGTTAGAAATCGGACTAACGGGACTTGATGCAACTTACAATCTCTCTCGTAGACTAGCTAGATCGCGAGACGGAGAATCGGAATCCCCACTGCCCCCTCCATTCGCAGGTGGCAGCGGTACGGGTCGGTGCAACGGTGAGGGTGTTGGAGAAAGTGGTGGCCTCTTGGTCGGTGGGGGTGGGGGTGGGGGCCGTTTAAGAGCAAGAGCCTTCATGTCCACCGGATCCGCTTTGAGATCGGACGACGACGAGGAGGCTCTCAAGTGCTGAATCGCAGAATCGTGCACATCCATATTGTTGTTCGAGGACGCTCTTGGGCGAGGAAAAGTTCCTGCCTTTGGTGAAAGAGGAATATTGGTGCTTTTGTAGGCCGGTTGACTGTTCGTCGCTGCAGCCAGCTGCTCGAACCGCGACCGCAAGCTTTTCACCGCGAGGCTGACGTCTTGCTCAGGCTCTGGGTCTGTCATGGCGTCTTCAATGCTTCAGAATGGCTGTGAGTACACGATTAAGTCTCTCTGTCAATTGTTACAGCTTTGACGGGACCAGATGACGCACCGTTGCTGTCCAACCCTGTCTATTGCAAGTTTATTGCACGTCTAGTTCCCTTTGGATGCTCGAAACCTCAGGTTACGGCAGTCACGCCAATTCAACGTGAGACGGTGCTCTTTTGTGCATGAAACAGAGTAAATTGAAACCAAAGAGGCTCGAGACGATGAAGACAGTGGTGGCGGCGGTGGAAATGGCGGAATGGTGAATTCGGCGCGTCTTGCACAGCGATCAAAACGAGGCCACGGTCTCCTTTGTCCGTTGTCCGAACAAGGGAGCGAACCCTGAAACGGCCAATCTCTCGCTTTCCAACCGACATGACCGGTCGAATTTTTGGGGACCTGGAGACAAGACTCCACCAGGCCACCTTGGGAACAGAAATTCGCGGTTCTCGGACTCGGAAGAACTTTTTTGTTTCTATCATGTCTTTGGCTCACTGTATAGACATCGTTTTCTAGGAAGCAAAAAAAACAGTGACGAACTCACGAGTTATTGCAGATCCATGTCAAACAGGATCGCAACATGGAAATTGTGTACAAACTCAGCGAGGTTTTCGTTGGACTTCGACGGACGGACATTGGCGGAGTCCAAACAATGATCAGTTGAACTCGGTCACAGTTGAACTTCAAGCCCATGTCTCCTTTCCCTGTCGCTATGATCGTCCACAATCGTCTTGAGAGACGACTTGAAGATCTGAATCCTGTTTCCAGTTGAGTTTGCTTCACAACTTTACATCACAGGAGAACTCGATGAATGTCACGGTCAGCCCCCCGCAGTGAGTTACAGTATTCAAACGAATACGATTTCCTTGCTTGGGAGTGCACAGCGCACACAGGCGTCAAAGTGTCAATGCCATATTCATGTTTTCCTCCCACGAGCAGTTAGCCTCATGTCGACCAGAACTGCTGCTGTGCACCCTTCCCAATCTCCAACTCCACCACCATCCTCTTCCTAGGAACGAGCTCGAGATCTCCGTCACTGCCGGTGTGAGAGCCCTGAAGGCTTTGAACTTGCTTTCTACACAACCCGATGGCCGAAATCAAGCGTGCCGAGAATGTCATCATTGGCGACAATTACGGTGAGGTTGATTTGTTCATTCAAGAATAGAATGAATGTTATTTAACGAGTATTTGCTAGGAACGATCTATCAGGGCACAGAGAACCCTCAGCCAGACGCCAGAAGCTTTCACCACATCCGCATCGGCGAACTAGGTGCGCTACCCCAGTCTCCTGCGTTTGATGCGAATTTCGCCTTGACTGACCCATGTTGCTTTTCAGACCTCATTTGGGCTCTCGAGCCGATCCCGGACGCGTCTCATACCCGAGATCGAAGGATATCTCCCCCAGATTCCGCTTGCTTCCCCGGGACAAGACAAACTGTGATCCGCGCCATCGTATCCTGGGCTGACAGTTCACTGCTGTTCAATCCTCACGTCCTCTGGCTTTACGGCTACGTTGGTTGCGGAAAATCGGCCCTCGCCCTCGCCATCGCTCTCAAGTTCGAGAGACGAGAGCGATTGGTCGGGAGCTTCTTCTTCTTTCGCAACACCGGCGATCGAAGCAGAATGACCAAGTTTGCAATGACTCTGGCCTGTCAATTGGCTGAGAAAATCCCTGAAGCGAAGCCGTTCATCGAAAATGCGGTTAGAGCAGCGCCGGATTTCCGGGGGTTGAATTTGGTTTCCCAGCTCCGCCGCTTGGTGTACGAGCCCTTCAAGGCAGCCTGGAAGCGAGGACGCCTGCTGAAGACGTTCCTCAAGGGTCCTTTCTTGATTGTCATCGACGGACTCGACGAGTGTGAAGACCGGAGAGGTGTGGAAGCCTTCATTGATGACATGCTCGAGTTCTTCAAAAAGAATCCACTCGTTCCTCTTCGTTTTTTAATCACCAGCCGAATCGAGCACCACATCCAAGGTCGCCTGGAAAACGATCGAGTTCGTCTAGTCAACCTCGTGAACCATTGTTCGCGAGACGACATCGACACATTTCTCACAATGTGCTTTGAGGACGAGAAAAAACGGAACCAGGTTATCAAAGCCTTCATTCGAGATAATGGGGATTGGCCGACCAAAGCTGATAAGAACCGATTGGTGGACCACATCGGCGGTTCATTCATCTTCGCCTCCAGTCTCTTCAAGTACATAATCGATCCAAGCCAGGATGCCTCAACATCGATTAACCCTGCCTACAACGAATCACAGAATCCGGACCTGAACGCCATCAACGACGCTTTGACGCCCATGGAGCGCCTACCGCACACGTTGAAGATGAACCCAGGTCTCGACACCCTCTACGCGCAAACCCTCGCTCGGTCTCAGCACCTGCCCCATTTCACTGACATTATCTCAACCATCGCGTCGCTCTTCAAGCCACTTTCCATCACACATATAGCAGAACTTCTCAGCATTGAGTCGTTCGAAGTCGTTCAAGTGCTCATCAATCTGCAAGCAATCATCCATATCCCAGGGACTGACGACCTGCCAGTGACATTTTGCCACACCTCGCTCCGGGATTTTCTCGTGGACAAAGACCGATCCGGACCTTTTTTCACCTCACCCGACTACTACCTTCATCTCATATACCGATGCCTCTCCAGTGGAAAAACGCCGGCCTCCGGGACAGCTGCCGCTTCGTATTTATCTGAATGCTCAAAGTCGCATTTTCAGAGGTTCATTCACCTCCACCTAGACGAACTACAACCATTCCCTCGTTTTCCACAAGTGCTGGATGCTCTCTACACTCACATCCTCGCCAAATCACAGCATCTTCCTCATTTCTCGGACGTCATCTCGACCGTCGCATTACTTCTTGATTCACTCTCAGTTAGCGGAGTTGCCAGGCTTCTTGACATAACGTCCTCCGACGTATCCAGGATTCTTTCAAATCTGCAGCCAATCTCTCCCATCTATGCCCCAAACATCTATGGCCTAACGGGTCTGAATCCACGAGTTGGGTTACAAGACACGGCTTCACTCCGCTATTTTCTCACAGACGAGAGTCGGTCTGGCCCCTCCTTTGTCCCCCCTGCTTACCATCTTCATATGTCGTATCGCTGTTCTATTGCTTCTCGTCCCGTCTTTGAGGCATTTCGCCCCGAGCCTGATGATGATGTTTCATATATCACTAAACACTCCAAGACGCATCTTGACTTGTTTACTCGCCTACCCCCAAGTGCCCAAGGGCCGCTCCCTCATTTCCCAGAAACACTCGATGCTCTATACTCCCACATCCTTGCAAAAGCCAAAAGTCCTCCCCATTCCGGGGCCTTCGACATCATCGCCACTGCTGCTTTTCTTTTGAAACCGCCTTCAAGAGCGGAGCTCAGAGGGCTTCTCAACATCGCCGCTCGGCGATCCTCTGATTCGGAGGTCGATCGTGATGAAAGCGATCTTGGCCGCCTTCCTGATGAACGGTTAGTGGACGCTATCTACTTACCGCCTACCGTTCTCGATCCCATCCCACACCCACAACTGTGGCTGGTGGACGCGGTAGACCAGCTTCATCACCCATCTCTCCTCGACTTCCTCACCACTGAATCCCGCTCAGGATTCCTTTATGTACCAGCTTCCTTCCTTCTCAAGCTATCCTTCAGCCACTTCCTTACCGACCTCCAGGAGCAACAGGGAAGTCTCTGGGCCGATGCTGATGCTCCTCCCATTTTTGCTGGATACGGCGTCCACTGGGCTCAACATCGCCAGTTTCTCGCAACAACTCCAGCAGAAGATTTTTTTTCTGAACTAGAGCAGATCAAGGACCATTTGTCCCCCGGTTTCTTGCCGTACCGTTATGTCTTCACAATCGCTATATTTTCGTGCGAGTTGTTCCGGGCCTCAAACGAAACTGTATGCCCGGGACTCGAGTTGGGGATCCTGACCAGATGCATGGAGGCCCTGGCCCTGGGGTTAGAAAGAAACGCCCAGTCGACGTGGTTGCGGGAGCCATTCAACCTCT
The DNA here is from genome assembly GCA_027579765.1 of Candolleomyces efflorescens. NCBI lineage: Eukaryota > Fungi > Basidiomycota > Agaricomycetes > Agaricales > Psathyrellaceae > Candolleomyces > Candolleomyces efflorescens. The sequence continues at coordinate 65,153 of JAMZDL010000112.1, forward strand.
GTGGCGCTTCCGTGGCGGAGGACCTGGTGTTCACCTTGCACCGGGAACAGACAAAGAGGCTGGAAGACAATCTACAGCGGATTGGAGCAGCTGTTAGAACCAAGGTTTTTTTTCAATACATTCGGGCTTTCTATAGATCTGACCCGTTGGAACGATGTAGTGCCACCCTAATGAGATTGCAGAGATTGAATGGGATCCCAATGTCGACGATCCCAACATCAATCCGGTGCGTCTGCTTGCTTCCTCTTACATCTACTCAGGCATGCGGCTCACCTTCATCGCCCAGAGATTCGAAGAGTGGACAGCTATGGAAGTCTATCGCGTAAGTCCAAACTCATCCCCATACCGTCGTTATCACGATCTCAAACGACCCGCAAGTTGTCCAAATGGATAGCGGCCCAAATACAACTTCAAGCCGAAGGCGTACTGGATCAAGGTGGCACCTGCTACTTGCACCTTCGTATGATCGACATGGGATCTCGAGTGACAACGCGTGCAGCAGTGTTGAGGAGCCGTTAGTCTAAGCTGCAGAGACGTATCTGGCCGAGAACTTGACAAGTTTTTAAGATTTGCTTTACATATGTACAGAGTGTCTCTAGCCAATCGAACGTTCATCTAATACAGGATCTCGTAACTTCTGCACCGGACACGGTCAATGTAGGGTGGCGAAGGTGGAGGAAGTGCACTCAGAGGCGCGGCATCGTTCGCCGGCAATCCTGCAATTCGCCGTGATCAGACCGAGATTCGAATCGATGATGGCAGAGTTCACTGTCCTTCCTCCTCACCACCATCGTCTCAAAGTAGAGAGAAGATTTTTTTAGCATCAGTTGAGTCAGCTTTACGACTCGATATTGCAGGGCTATAGTGAACACCAGGGGGTCGGTAAATCAGTGCCTCTGAACACCGAGCACGAAATCACAGTCTTGAAGAGTAAAACGGAGCTATTCATACCTGCGATAGACGACTAACTCCTATCGTGCAAAGAGGCAATCAGCGACTATGGAACTGTGAACTCTGAAGGGAAGAAAAGCATTGCTTATGGCGTCCTATTTGACAAGACAGCTGATACTCGTGAGTCGTTGCGTTTAACGACCGGGCGGCCACCGTTGACAATGGGTATGTCAGTGGAAGCTTTGAACGGCACTCTTAGGTCTGCAAAGCGACAGAAGAAGGTAGGACCTTGCAGCTTTTCGGATTCATTTACCTCATCTTAAGAAACCATAGGTTGCGTTCGATGCGGAGCTTTTGATGATGCCGAGAGACAAGGACGTTCAGGTCGTGCTTTTGGAGGCATAATCACTGTAAAAAAACGAAATGTTAGTCGCTACACATACGAAATATGCCTTTCGCAACCCCTGAGATTATCACCCTGCCCTCGATGGCCCTTTCCAAAGCGCAATCTTATCTTATCTTTGTTCGGAGTTAATGGCCGGTCTGATTTGGCAGGTGTGACAAGTCACAGAATTCGTATTGTCACGCACGGACCAAGTGTTCAGAGCCAAAGGTTGAAATAAAAGCGCGTATTCTCCTTGCCTCCGAACCCCCACAACCTCAGAAGATGCAATCCAAGCTGTTCACCTGCCCATGCTATTTTTTCTCCGTTTTCTCTATGTTTTTTCCATGTCGTCTTTCGCCCACACTGAACTAGCACACTTGTCCGCTGAAATGACACCCATTCTGCTCAACGTCCATATTTCGGGTGCCCGCTCGTTGAGGGGGAGGAGGAAGGTTTGAGACTGCACGCGGGGGAAGTGGGCGGGGCGTGTTCGATCAGCGGGACCAACAAAGCCAAACAAGCACAGCCACCCCAGCAACAATGGACGCTTTGGAATTGGAATGACTGGGCAACGCGCCGACCGAAAATTCCTCCCCAATTCCCCCTCCACTTTTCTGCTCGTCGCGAAGAGAACAAGGGCTCCCTGTTGACGACGACGACGACCACAAGTCGACGACGAGCAAGCGGTTGATGAACATAGAAGACCCGGAGCCTTGGGGAGACACACCTACTTTTGGTTCCCACCAGGATCCCACTGCCGCTGCGAATACCTTGCACCAGCCACACTCCAATTTGAAGATCAAGCTACCTGCGACCTCGATGCGTACGAGGAGGATGTCTCACGGAGATGAGACGGGCTCTGAGTATCACGCCAGCGAAAAATCCGACGACGTCGACGCGGAGGCTGAGCCAGACCCAGAGCCCGTAGTGGAAGAGGTGGTTTCCCAGCGGGGGCGAAGATATACCAAAATCACTTACGTAGAGTCGAGCGAGGGTGATAACGACGACGACCTCCCAGTAAACGATGTACAACCCACTGGCAGGCGGAGGTCGACGCGCAATTCAGCAGGTTCTTTGAAAGAAGAGGACGAAGAAGAGGTCATACAGCCGCGAAGATCGACAAGACGCAGCACCCGACTACCAGACTTTGTCGTTAGCGACGAGGATGAAGATATGCACAATGAACACGACGATGGGGCACCAAGGAGGCGATTGAGGACACGTTCAAAGCCCAAGCCCTCCTCCTCCAGACCTGCCAACGGTGGAAGTACCTCAACTCGCGCTACCCGTCGTTCTGCACGGCACCAGAAACCCAAGGAAGAGGAGAAGGACTGGGAAGACCATGGCTCAGGGTCGAGTTCGGCGGACGGAGAGTTTGAAGCAGTCCCAGAGGTGTCGTCCGACCTGGATCTCCACATTGAACCGGAACCGGAACCAGAACCAGAGGAGGACAACGATGGACGACCTTACGCATTCCGACAGCGGCAAAAGATCAACTACGCTATCCCTCCGCCCCTCGAGTCGCTACCCAAACCACCACCCAAGCCCACCGGCGGCGGTCGCAACGGTTTCCGCGGGGGCAAGAAGGGTCGAGGATTGGGATGGAGTGCGTCGGGCGCAGAGCTGGGTCGTTGGATGGGCATGCCCGGCGACGATTCAGACTCGGACCACCCGACTCGAACCCCTCGAAAACCGTTTGGTCTCAACCCCTTCGGTGCTGGTGCAGTTCCTGCTGGCGGCATTCTTCCTGCAGACCTGGCAGCAGCTGGGACTCCTTCCAATCTGGGTAAAATAGGCGACGCAGGTGTGTTTTCTTTCTTTATGACCCCCTAGTTCCCCTCCTGACTAACATGTCGTCAGCCCTTGCGGACGCAGATCCGCTAGGACCTAACCAGAGCGTGACTTTCGATGAGGTTGGAGGGTTAGATGAACGTAGGTTGCCCATATGTGTGGTTGTCGATGGTGGTGGCTGACATTCCATTCAGATATACATTCCTTGAAGGAGATGACGTTGCTACCTCTACTCTACCCAGAGGTCTTCCAAAGGTTCAACGTCGTCCCACCTAGAGGTGTGCTTTTCCATGGTCCGCCAGGTACAGGAAAGACACTCTTGGCCCGCGCACTCGCAGCTAGCTCGAGGTCCGGGGGCAGGCAAATTTGTAGGCACCGTCTATCTACCTCTTGCCAATCATAGTCTCACTTTCTGTCGTAGCATTCTTCATGCGCAAGGGCGCTGACTGTTTATCGAAATGGGTCGGCGAGGCCGAACGTCAACTCCGCCTCCTCTTTGAAGAAGCCCGAAACTCCCAACCCTCTATTATCTTTTTCGACGAGATCGATGGTCTTGCACCTGTTAGGTCCTCGAAGCAAGATCAGATCCATGCTTCCATTGTCTCCACGCTCCTGGCGCTGATGGATGGTATGGATGGTCGAGGCCAGGTGATCGTCATAGGGGCTACGAACAGGCCTGATGCTGTTGACCCTGCACTCCGTCGTCCCGGTCGATTTGATCGAGAGTTCTACTTTGGGCTCCCTAGTCTTGATGCTCGTGAAAAGATTCTGGGGATCATGACTAGGAAATGGAGTAACTGGGATCCGGCGAGTCAAGAAGGGGAAAAGGCCGAGCAGGTGCAGGAGAAGTTGAAGGGATTGGCGAAGCTGACCAAGGGATATGGTGGTGCCGATTTGAGGGTATGTATTTCCACTTTCGAGCGATACATTAGTGCTGACAGCTCTTGATCCGTAGGCGCTTTGCACTGAAGCTGCACTTAACGCAATTCAGCGGAGGTATCCACAAGTCTACAAGTCAACTGATCGTTTACTGTTGAAGCCGGAGACTATTGAAGTTGGCTTGAGGGACTTTATGATGTCGATCAAAAGTAGGTGTTTCGGCTCCAGCGTCCTTGGGTCCTGACTCTAATTCTGTTGCTTCTCTTCTCAGAAATCGTGCCTTCATCAGCGAGATCGACGACTTCGGCTGCTACTTCACTTCCACCCCAATTTGAACCTCTGCTTTCTGATACCCTCGAGCGCGTGAAGAACACGATTCAGAAGGTGATGCCGGTGGAGAAACCGCTCACTGCTCTCGAAGAAGCCGAGTTCGAAGATGAAGGTGGTGAAGAAGGTGCTCTCGAGCGAGAGATGTTGTCTCGATGTAAGTTTCTCATCGCTATGACATGAACATGATTTTCATTGTTCCTTTCAGCTATGCAAACTCTCCGTGTTTACCGACCGCGCGTGATCATCCATGGTCCAGTTGGTATGGGCCAGGGATACATCGGCGCCGCTGCTTTGCACCACCTTGAGGGCTACCATATTCAAAGCCTAGAACTCGGGACTCTCATGAGTGACTCCGCTCGGGTAAGTGGCCGGACCTTCTCACGTCTTTGAACCTAGGCTGACTGAATCATCGTAGACTGTTGAGGCAGCGATCGTTCAGCTGTTCGTCGAAGCCAAGCGCCACCAGCCGTCAGTCATCTACATTCCATCTCTCTTCGGTTGGTGTGCAGCGGTCAACGAGACGTCGCGTTCTACCGTCCGAGCTATGCTTGAAACGCTCCTTCCAACAGACCCTATTCTCCTGCTTGCAGTCGTAGACGGACCGTTCTCGGCACTGCCCAAAGACGTTAAAGCGTGGTTCGGTGCAGCGAAGGACAACCGTGTGGAACTCGCGCGCCCTTTGGCATCCCAACGTTCTGCGTTCTTTGAACCACTGTTAAAGGACGTTGCGCGGAAGCCGAATGAATTTGCGGATGGCGTGAAGAGACGGAAGAGGATCTTGGAAGAATTGCCTATTGCACCGCCCTTGGAGCCTAGGAAGCCGACTGCTGCTGAGTTGGCGGTACAGGAAGAGAACGATCAGAAGACGATTGCGTTGCTCAAGTTTAGGCTTGGGCCTATCCTTGCCGAGATGAAGAGGAAGTTCAAGAGATTCACGAAGAGGGCTACGGTACGTTCGGTCCCTCGCGTTCGGTCAATGAATCAAGGTACTAATGTTATCGGGTTGCTGTTCTTCAGGAGGAATATAACTTTGAGCCCGATGAGGATGGGATCGGTTATGCATTTGAGGTGGATGCAAGTGCGGGTGCTGTTCCACCTCCACAGCCAATACCTAACGGCATCATCGATATCTCCGGAGAAGGGTCAGGTGCCCAACCTGCTGAACCAGTCACCCAACCTGCGGAACAGGTCATGCTGCAGAGGCCACCGCTCTATGACATGGATCTAGACAAGATGCATGGCGAGCTATATCGGGGTCATTACTTGACACCTCAAGATTTCCTCGACGACGTTGGGAAGATGGTGCACAACGCTGACGTTCGTGCGCACGAAGATCTGGATAGGCTTCATAAAGCCCAGGCGATGATTACTGCGGCGCAAGTGAGCTTGATGGAGTTTGAACCTGCGTTCAGGCTGGAGTGCGAGAGGATGGCGGCGAGGGAGAGGCAGAGAGTGGAGGCTGCGCGGAAGGAGAAGGGGAAGCAAAAGGAGAATGGGAATGGTGGTGATAACCAGACCAATGGGAATGGCGTCCAAACCAGGAGGAGCACGAGGAGCAATGGGGCTCCAGCTGAGCTCATTACGATGACGGATCCTGTCAAGCTGGAGAGGAGGTTGAAGAGGCAGAGAGAAGCGGGGGAGAACAGCGGAGCAGAAAGAGATACAAGCGCATCGGCAGAGGAGGGTATTGCTGGTGGAGAGCCCAATAGCAAGCGGACCAAGATGGATGTTGACGGGGTCCTGCGCCATGCGGAAGAGGTTGATGACATGGAAGATGAACTTCATCTCAAGACCCCGCAAACGCAGAGCAGGCTCACTGTCAGATTTGCGAATGCCCTGCCTCAGATCGTAGAGTCAGGACAGGAGGGTATGCTTGCACCTGCTGGGAAGATGCCAACGCCGTCGCCCTTGTCAAACTACCAGCTCCATCACCAGCAGCAGCAGCACGGATTCCACCAACCACAGCCGAATTTCCATCAAGGATTCCAGCCTCAGCAACACCCACCTCATCATAATGGCATTCTTCATTCACAGTTCAACGCACCACCTCCACAACCTCAATTTGGTCCTGCCGACCATATGAACGTTGACCGCCAGCCCCAGCCTCGAAGTCAGCACGGTTTCGACCCTTTCCTGCTGAACCCGATCTCCCCCACTGGAGAATTGCCCAATCATAATTCAATTCATCTTCCACCCCAGAATCATGGCTTTGCTGGCCATACGCCCTTCGTTGCCAACAACTATCCCACAGCATCGTCGTCGGGTATGCCTGCTGGGCCTATGTCGATGGGAGATTATGGGACTCCACAACCTCACATCCCAATGGTGTTTGACGATCCCAACAACCCGTTCTCCCCAGCGTATCCCAATACCGGCATACCTCAGCCTCAACCTCAGCAGCAGCAGCAGCAGCAGCAGCATCACCAGACCCACTACGTCGAGTCTCAGCAATTACACGTTCCCCAACCATCGCACCTACCAGTGCCGTTGGCTCAGACGCCGTCCCCTAATCGTGTTGCATCGATCCTTCGTGCGTCGCGAACACCTGAAGTCGAGCGGCAGGCTACACCAAGCAGGCACGGTAATCCCGGTCCTTCCGAACCCGAAGCAACTCGCCCAGACACTGAGATGGCAGCGGAAAGCGGTGAGAGTGCTCCTGCTTCAGAGCCCACTCCCATGGTCGTCGAGCGCAGTCCGTCTCCACCTCTCCCCGACTTCCATTTGAACGAGGAGCTGGTTCAAGAGCTCCGTGATAAACTACGAGATAGGACTGAAAGTCTGACGATTGAACAGTTGGAGCAGCTTAGAGCTACGTGCTTGGGTGAGGTGTGGAGGCAGAGGAAAGAGTGGGATAGGGATCCGCTTGTCAGGAACCTTTTGAAAGCGGTGGATGACTTCTTAGAGGAGGTGAAGGAGTTGGAAGATTGGGATAACGAGGATTAGGGGTTGTGCTTTTGCCCTTGTATTTTATCGTGTTTTTTTGCTTTGGAACGTTCTATGTTGTACTTATATTGATCCTATTAATTTTGTATTCGTGCTTGCGATTGGCTCAGAGTCAGTGGGACCTTCCTCTAGTTATAGGATAAGGTTGATATCGTACAGATAAATGAAGAGCTTGAGCAGGTGTTTCTGTCCGTGTCTGTGTCTTCAAGGACGCACCGAGCGGCTGTTTTGAAATTTGAAATGTGCGGCCATGTGCGGCTTTGCGAATTGCCACGCCTGTAACTCAATTTCCAACCACCACCATGAACCATGAAGGCATTGTCAATCCCGCACTGCAACGCTTCTTGTGCAGCAATGCAGCTCCGAATGCCTGTGAAGCCGTTTGTTTCCAGCTCCAAGCCGACAACATAACCTCCCAGATCTCCCAACTGCACTCAAGGCTGGCCGAGCTCGAAGACCAGCTCCGTCCATACCGTAGTGTGCTGTCCCCCCTACGAAAAATGCCAGCAGAAATCTTAGGCGAAATCTTTCTATTTTTCCTCCCGGACCATTTGGAGCTCGACGCCAGGGACAGGTTGATCAACATACAGTTGGTCTGCAAGAGCTGGCGCGACGCAGCACGACTCACCCATAGACTATGGAGTGCCCTTTCCTTCCAAGAACTCACAGATCCCCCTGCCAAGAAAGTCAAGCAATGGCTCACTCGCGCAGGAAGTATTCCAAAGTCTCTCGTCTTACCGGGCCCTTCATACACGACACGCCACGTATGCACGGATCAGGCATTCTGTGGCCCCAACCCCCGCGCCCTCAAAACTCTATTGACAAACCTTGAGGGAACACTCGACCACCTGTCCCTTGCTTACAATGGCCCACGGTGCTTCCAAAAGCTCCTGGATTCTTTTGGGGAGGCAGAGGAAGGATCAGCATCGTTCCATCACCGACCATGCCAGTGGGATTCTTTAAAGGTGTTCACCCTCAAGTTCAGGCACGAGTGGAATGAGCCGACCCACCGACTTCGATCGATGTTCCTCCAGCTACCTCCCAATATCACGTCCTTCGAACTTTATTTACCGTCTGAATGGTCCGATGTCTTCATACACTCGGAGGATTCTATTGGCGAGCGCTTGCCCCTCCCACGAAACCTATTCGGGCGACTGACTTGCTTCACCCTCGGTTGCGATTGGGATGGAACGCAGTGGCTGGAGGACGCACTGGGTCAATGTGTCAATCTGGAAACCTTGACCATCGATTTCTCGGGCATGCCCTGGTCGTCCAATTACGAGCAGCCTGACACAGAGCGTCTCCGGGCTGGTGCCCTTCTCCTTTCTAAAGTGCAAACGTTGCGCCTGAAAAACGCTCACCCAGGCTCGACCGACATTTTGAACGCCATGAAAGCCCCTCGATTGGTCGAACTGGGCATCGAATTCCAGACCGACGACGAAGATACCGATTGGTCGTTTTCTGACATTCTTCTCTCGTTCGTCGAGAGGTCGAAATGCGAAGCCACGTTGCGCTTCTTTTATCTTCGATTTGCATGGTCGAACGTGAAGGCTCAAGAACTGGCGGCTACCCTCCGTCAGCTGCCTTTTTTAACACACCTTACTCTGCAGGACGTTACATGGGACTCCCTAGATCGTGATGAGGACATCTTCGAGCAGCTCCTCAAACAACCCGAAGGGCTACCAAACCTAGAGGTGCTCGAACTCCTCGACCTTCAGCCTGATTTCGAGATTTTCAATTTATTATCGTTCCTCCGGTGTCGTCGACCCTTCCGCATGAACAATGGCGAGCCCGTGTTTACGGGACCAGATACCCTCAAGCGGTTGAAAATGACCTATAAACAGGTTGACAAGAAGTACCAGATATTTGGCCAGTCCCAGATTGTCAAAATTCTCAGAAAGTGGGGTGGTGTTTCTTTCGACATCGGTCCCATAGTTTATGTGGATTACTAAAATCCCTCTCCAACCCCCTCTTCGATCATACACTTCTTCTTGGCGTTTACTTGCAAGTCGTATTGTGTGTACATAATGTTTTTCATACTACCCGATATGTCTGCAATGGCATGTGAGTGTTGGATTTAACATCCTAAAGACACGAACTCGTTCTGGCTACGGGAGACTACCCGATATGAGCATTTGGGTTGAAACCAACAGACGTATATCAACCACCATGCTTGTTGAGAACTTTCTTATCCTCGCCCTAGCTGCGGACATTTTTACAGATTGTATTGAGATCTTCTGAAAGAGTCAACTTGAAAGTCCCTCATGGTCAGTTCCTTGTATATTTGAGGCCGGCGCGCAACAAGTCCATGAGTCATCTTTGTTGGCGGTGACTCTGAGCACAGCTTGCTACAACTTCTCATCGATTCTCTCTCATGGATACTCACCTCTCCCACCTGTACGGTACGAACCATGTCCCAACTGGCACGGAACTCCTTGAAATCGAGCGACTGCTCGCTCCGCACAACGCCCACTTATTACAGCTAGAAAAGGACCTCAAAGAAGCTGAGGCGAAGGTCGCCAGGTTGAAGAAGGAGCAGCAAGACATCCTGGAAGCCACTAGACCCCTGAGGGCTCTAGGATCCCTTATCCGCCGTTTCCCTCGGGAAATCATGGAGCTCATATTTGCGCATTCCGAACCTGCCGGGAGGCCCATCTGGAGCGTGTGCAATGCACCGTTGATCTTGCTGAGGGTTTGCAGATCTTGGAGAGAGATCGCGCTGACTACACCGCAGTTGTGGAGATCGGTGAACCTCGGTGTCCCTCCTCATCTTTCCGCAATCACGGGGGGAATCCTTGAGCAGCTCAGGACTCAGCAGAGGCTAGGATCCTTTGTCGCGCAAGTCGATCGGTGGCTCAAACATTCGGCCAGTTGCCCCCTTTCAATCATCGTACGCGGATTACCATTCGCTGTGTACCTCACCTCGACAATCGTCTCTAGTCTTGTGGATCATTCAAGTCGATGGGAATCCGTTGACTTAGATGCCTCCCTCTGGGCTAGCCTCCTCTCCAGCATCCACCCCGACTCCTTGCCCACCCTTCGGCATCTACGATTGTCTTCGTCGTCTTTCGGGGGCCCGTTTGAAGGTCCAGAAAGGACTTTGACTTACCAGGCAATACTCTCTGCGCCCCATCTGAAGACGCTGCATATTCAGGTCGCTCACTCTTATAGCGAATACTTGACCATGCCCATCAAATGGGCTAATCTGACACGTCTATCCCTTGAAGGCTTTCACGGATACCCTCCATACCAGCCGGCACCTGAGCAGGCTGCTGCCTCAGAGTTGCTACCCATTCTGAATCATTGCCGCAACTTACGGATATTTTCCCTGACACTGCAACCCAATAACGTTGGCCAGCCTCTCCCAGCGGAGCCAACGAACCGGATCACAGTCCCTAACTTGGAGGCCCTCAATATCATGGGATGTAGATCCCAGATCCATTTACTCTTCCAATCAATAGACACACCGAAGATACGGGAGGTACAATACCAACCTTCCTCCACCGGCTCTATTTCACCTCTGGGTAGCCCTCCTCAAGCACCCACACGGCCTCCAGATCCACTGACTTCTTTCCTCCAACGCTACGGACAACAAATGGAAGTCCTTCTCGTTAACACAGTCCCAGTCTCAAGAGAGGACCTCGAGGTGTGGTTGGAGTGCACACCCGTCCTGAAGCAGCTTACATTCGGTGACCCTGTCAGATTTGGACGCGGTTCTTCAACATCGATGCCGGTGTACCCGCATGGCACCGAGGAATGCAGTCTCGACGATTCGTTTGTCAAGCTGCTAACACCTGAACCGAATCAACCATTTCTGTGCCCCAACCTCAGGATATTGCGATGCGGCTTCAAATCTCGCATATCGGGAGATGCTGTCCTCGCTTTTCTTATGGCAAGGACGCAGTTGGCCGAAGGTCATAGCAGGATCGAGGAGGTGTCGATGCAAGAGCTGATGTACGATTTTCCGTTTGCAGGGGAGGCGTATGCGGAAGACGAGAGGCTGAAGCAGATACGTGAGGCAGGGGTACGGCTCTCCTTCCACAGAACGCTCTCCTATTATCTATCAGACATTTATGACCCTGCCTATGGATACGACTTTAGTTTCTTTGACTGAGGGAGCTTGGAGGGAGCTGCATATGTCATAGCGAATATCTAATATGTCGTTACCATTCAACTACGGCGCCTGACCCGACGCTGTACTTAAGTACAAAGTAGCTAATCAAGGGACGAGAATCAAGCATTGTCGAGATGCGTATCGACTCAGATACGGCGTGGACGAAGGACTGGATATGTGCGATATCTTGCTGTCGTCTTATATGTACGCTTTCTCCCACTGCCGCAGAAGTTTATGTGTACAAAACTCTTAATCACATTGCCATGCTTTACCTGCAGCTATCGATTATTTATGCGGTTTGCAACTCAGTCTCCAGAGCAAGCTTGCTTTACTGGGCATTCAAAGGGAAGCCAGTCTACACAAATCGACGGAGTGTGTCCGAGTCGTTCCTTACGTAAAGACGCGTCGGGATGATATTCACGGTTCACCGTGATGCCAGTGGCCACTTCCTTGTTCTTCAACCTCTATCTCGATGATGTCGGCGCCGACCAAGAGAACAGCGACCTCGGATATCTTACCCCCGACCGGGAAGCGTTCTCGGACTCAGCATGGGCTCGAGATGCTGGCCTCAGAAGTAAGCCCGGGCGTAAAGTTTCCGAACAGGGGCGTGCTTAGGGATTGGGTTTAGTATGATTTAAAAAGACATCACGAACACTACGAAGGAAGCCCCATTGTATCTCAAGGCAGCCAAACCTCTGAGAGGCCGCGTATGGGCACTCGAACACGAGAGGAACTGCAACAACAAATGGATGATCACGTTGCGGGACGCAGGTGGGTCAGCAAAGACTTGGTGGAACACGTTTTCGGAGAGGTCATCTCTGTCCCCTCGGCTGCAGTCGCGCTTCTGGCGCTTCTACGGTACGGAATCATCACAGTCAAGCCCATCCTAGACGGCGACACTCTTTCGTCGCTAGTTGTGGCAGTAGCCGAAGATCTTTGGGTTCATGCATGCGTAGATGCTGCTAGTGCATCCTTGTGCCAGTCGCATCAAGACACCAAGTATGAATGGACATGGAACCTTCCTACTGGCCAGGAACATGAGGCTGCCCTTTTTTTCAACGTTCTTGCCGTGCTGGGAGCGAATGCTACAAAGCAACAGAATGCCATCTGCCATCTTTGGAGTACTCGATTCAANCCTGATTCCCCATTCATTGGCTACTTTGGTCAGGACTTGCGACCCGATATTATTTGTATCTCGACTCGAGCGTTTCAGAAGAGCGACCAACCTACCGTTCTCCGACACCACAAAATAGATCCATCTATACTCTCGCATCTGCAGAAGCATTCCCTCCCCATCGATGTCTCTCCACCCGCCCGAACCGCTTCACCAGAACCCACAGCTCCGTCGTCCACATCTACGGTGCCTACGTGTGATCAACTNGTGNACATGCTTAGGACATCACTGCAGGAGCCATTNNNTCGACTTGACCAGTATNNGGAGTTNTCCTACNANAGCGTGAATACCGATTTNATTTGCTGGGAAGGGTTNGCAAGCACNGGAGANGTGAAACAGACCGATACNCTCGCCGCCATNACCCAATCGATGATCTATATGAAGCAGCAGCGTCTNGCTCAACCTCACCTTCGATCTGTCATTGGGCTCGCAATCACNGGTCNCGAATTCAGNCTCACAAGGGNGGACACAATGGGAGTGGAGCANATTACTCTCGATATAACCAAGGACTCTGGTGCCTTAGANATGGTTCGGGCNGCAATGGGATTTGCTCTCGCAGATGATANCACTCTCGGCTGTTNNCCTNGCTTCGAATTTCNCGAAAAGACTTGTCGGCGATTTACTACGGCAGAGCAGAAAACGCANGCCATGACGAACCGCGACCATCCAGACATTGGGCCCGCTACNCAAGTGCGCGAAAGTGGCCACGACAAGGTTCACACCATGAAAACCGCAAAGTTTCCNNCTTTTTTTCAAACTCCCCCTGACGAAAATGGCAAGAAAGAAAGGTACTATCTTGATTACTTGGTGGATACTCGTGGGTCTCTCGTGGGTCGCTCGACTAGGGTATGGTGTGCGTACCGCCAAATCACTGCGTATGGCGAGCTGGAATCCGTCGATGTCAGGGACCGGAATGCAGCAAAGGAAGCGCTTCAGAAGAATGAAGGGGTTTTCGTGGGGCCATTTGCTCTCAAGATCCAGAACACCGTGATCGATTCCGCCACTTCATCAAACTCTCTTCACACCGAAATTAGAAAGGCGGTGGAGAAGGATTTGAAGGAGGGGGACGACAAGGCGAAGGCTGGCGCAGCGTGTATTCTGACCCCCCTNCAGTANGTCTCTTGAATCGNGNTCTTCTCTGTCCTGACCATTTGCGCAGAGTTTATGAATCCACCGAGATGGGGACAANCCGAGGATCCACTGCCGATGGACCCGCGGCNATTNAAGGCACCCCCCAGCGTCGGGAGACCATAAGTGTCTCCCTCTTCAAGCGAACCTTGCAGCAATACCAGTGCTTTGAGGAAGTTGCTAGGGCTGCTGTCGACGCTCTTCGTGGTGCGTCATGCCCACATCTTGCTATCTAGTCGCTAATATCTCTACCAGGTATCGAGTGGCTCAGGTCCCATGGATGGCTTCACCGAGATATTAGCGAAGGCAACATACTCTTGGCTAGGGAGGACCCCTCCACGTTCAACGAAGCTTTCTGTCCAGAGCCTGGAATTCTTCTTTGCCGTAGGCCGACATCTNTNAATTCTTTGCCCAGTGTCTACGGCCTCCTTCATGATTTTGACCTGGCTTATCCCGTTGTCCCTGTAAGTCGAGCGAACTTTGCGGCAATATCACGTTTAGGCTAATGGACATGCGGTAGCCACCGAACGCTCAGGAGAAGCAAGATCCCACATCCGCCCGCGCTCAGCCAGTTAGTCCATTGACGCCTACCGTCCATCCAGAAAACTGGAACTCTGACACCGTCCTTTAAGGGAACTCCACCGTTCATGTCGATCAACATCTTGTCAGGACGCTCGCCTCGTCACGAAGCCGTGGATGATGTGAGTGACAGTCGAACGTTGAATATCTTCCTTACTTACTTCGATCTTCCTTAGGTGCAGAGCGTCTTTTATGTCTTGTATCTCTTCCCTTTCAGCAATGGCGCTCCCCTGCCGGCTTCCTATCCGAAGGCTCCACCTCAGGCTCTCAATGTGTCGTGGCCAGCAGTAATCCAGGAGTGGGCTGACGGGGTGAACTTCAGGCTGCTCAGTGGCGCCAAGTACATTTTTTTTACGGCGAGGGTGGGATGGCACCCCGACGAGACCAGAATGCTACATCAACCGTTGGCTGCTGGAAAAAGCCATCTTGAACGGCATTGGCCCAAGACGAGCTCGCAGTTCAGTTTGTGGGATCGTTGCATCAGCAAGCTTCACGATGAATGGCTGTGGCACTGGGATGACAGTCACATAGCGGGGTTGTGGTCTCCTAAGCAACACCTAGAGTCTATTCTTGATGTTGCCGAAGCCATGCAGGGCATGCTTGATATCTCAACTCATAATGATGGCTAAAGCCAGCGATGGAAAGGAATGGTGCAAGTTTTAGTCTTTCTTTGGCTGGTGTATTGCGAATTACATGTCTGGCCCCGTACGAGATCCCATTCATAAATATATGTGGTGCTGGATGCCGGATATTGTGTGGATTGCGAAAGCTGGCACTGAGTCGAAGGTCCGAGACAAGTTCTCAGAAAGCTGGCCCGCTACATCAAGCAATCACTGGTCTACCTGGACAATACTAAGCCGCTGACTCGGAAAAGTTTCAATCCCAAGACCATGGTGGATCCAAAAACTACGTATTACATGTGGTAAATTCGACTTTCAGCTTGACTCGTCCCCAAACTTAACTTTACAGGCGGTTGACGTTTCCAAGATCGGTGCAAGCCTCCTGCACACGCTTAGCCAGAGTCTTCTCACCCTCACGGACCCATACACGGGGATCGTAGTACTATATAAATCAAAGGTCGGTCAGAGTACGTAATCGGAGACGCTGTTTTTATATTCGTACCTTCTTGTTGGGCTTGTCAGCGCCCTCTGGGTTGCCGACCTGGGTCTGGAGGTAATCCTTCTTCTTGTCGAAGAATTCCTGAATGATACGAAGTCAGGGATGGAACGAAACATGCGACGGAGAGGAAGAAAAACTTACCCGCATGCCGACGAGGTAGGCGAACTGCGTGTCAGTGTCAACGTTCATCTTCACAACGCCATTTCGGACTGCGGTAGAGATCTCCTCCTTGGTAGAGCCAGAGCCACCGTGGAAGACCAAGTACCTACCAAATCGATGGATAAGTGATCTGTCCGTCGCGAAAATAGGACGAACTTACAAAGGCTTGACGGACTTCTTTCCAGTTTTCTCGGAAGCGTACTCTTGGTGCTTCGCCAAGAGTTCGGGGTGCAGGTGAACGTTACCGGGCTTGTACACACCGTGAACGTTACCGAAGGCAGCAGCAATGCTGAAGTTGGGTCCGATCTCGCTGAGAGCCTTGTGGACATCAAAGACATCCTCGGGCTGGGTATAGAGAGCAGCGTTGTCGACGCCAGTGTTGTCAACACCATCTTCCTCTCCTCCTGTGATACCGATCTCCATCTCGAGCCACAAGCCAATAGGTGCCATGCGCTTGAAGTACTTGACACAGGTAGCGATGTTCTCTTCCTTTGATTCCTCGGACAAGTCGAGCATGTGAGAGGAGAAGAGGGGCTCGCCGTGTGCCTTGAAGTAAGCTTCATCGGCATCGAGCATACCATCGAACCAAGGCAAGAGCTTGTGAGCGCAGTGATCGCTGTGCAAAACAACGGGCCTGGAATCAAGGTAGTTAGACCTGTCGGTTGAATCCAAATTGACCGCAAACTCACACTCCGTAGGCCTTGGCTACAGTGCGGATGTGGTGGGCAGCAGAGATGGCGCCAAGAATGGAAGCCTGCTGGCCATCGTTGGAGAGACCTTTGCCAGCGAAGAAAGCGCTGCCGCCCTGGGAAACCTGGAGGATAATGGGCGATTTGATATCTCTATATGTCGGACTCAGTACGCAACATCTCGACATTATTTTGAGATTCTTACCGAGCAGCTTCGAGAACAGCATTGGCAGTTGATGTCGAAGTGACGTTCTACCGACGATTAGACGCCTCTCACAGTAAAACATCAAACGCGGGACTTACAATAGCCTATCCCCACAGGGCACCGAGTGTACCCTCAGTATAGATCAAAGCAAACAATTTCCACCGACTCACAGGAATTGCGAACTGCGAGGAACGTTAGGAATGCGCCGGGCTCGCAAGAATCAGCATTACGCACCTGGTTCTCTTTAGCATAGTCGAATAATTTACGAACGTTGTCGCCAGTCAAGACGCCAGCCTATCGCCAAACCGATCTCCGTTATCAGTTGCCAGTGCTTTGAACGCTGTTCGCCGCCTAGGAGCGACATCGAGGACTTACGGGAACGACATCGAGAACGCCCATGTTGATAAGGATACGAACGGGTATTGGGGGAAAGTAAAGGTCGGAGGAAGAGTTCAAGAAGGGAACCCGCCGCTGCGATGCCCTTTATTCACGACGGAAATTGACGGCAATCGATGTCATTTCATATCACGTGGAGATGATGAATCGGTGAGCCGCCAGCCATTTATGGGTCCATCTACCCCGGAATCCGCCCAATCCAAGTGAAAACTCGGGTCTAAGCTAGGTATTACCTCCTGCGGCACCCTATAGCCTAGGGTTTGACCAACGGCAAGCATCCAACTCGAGGTAATTTTACACTGTGCTCCCATGAATGGGAAATGCAGCCACTACGATTGGTACTACGATAACAATTTAAGCCGCTCCAATCGAAACTCGAAGCTGGGATCAAATTGAGTCGCGGAGCCTGTGCCAACTTCTAGCGACCTGAGGTGGCGTTGCCGACACTGTGCACCTCACAAAAAGTGCGAAGAGATAACATATCTCGGCCGATATGTCAAAGAAAGCTTCAGCGGTCCATCGCAGTCCATCGCCACAAATGCTGCGCCCCAAAGATTGACGAGCCAGTAATTCTTCTTGGAGGTTTTTTTGGAAGGTTCTGGAATACCCTGCCTACCTACACTTCCGCTCGTCACATTCCGTTCGGACTCGCATTTCGGAAGAATGAGCGAACACCGAACGGCCCGTTTCCGCGTTGTTTGGTATCTTAGGTTTTGCCAAGCAACGCGTCGCGCTCATTATGAATCGAAATTGCTTTCAAGAGCTCAACGACATGGAAACGAGAGTGTGATATTCAAAATGAGAGTGTGAGGTATACTAGATAGCCCAAATCCACCAAATCACTAGTCAGATAAAAGAAAGAAAAACTGACTAGAAAGCCAAGGTCTGTCCGGCGACCCTGGGGACGGTAGAAGAAACATCAGCCGTGGAAAGAAGCTTGTAAGCATAAGGAGGGGTGGTGAAGGTGCCAGCAGGCGCTGAGTTAGTCGCGCCACCAAAGTCATTACCGCGGGAGACGGCAAATCCTTGGCTAGTCGAGAACAAGGCCTTCTTGGAATCCTTCCAGACATTATTCTCAATCAAGAGCTGGGCACCGACACGAGTGTTGATTCCGTCGCTGACTTTCTCGAACAGGTTGTTGAAGACATGGGCAGTGCCGAACCTAACCGATGGCGCACGAGAGTTGAGGTTGAGCCAGTAGTTGTTGGCGTAGGTGACGGTGATCTTGGTGTCCTCTGCCTTGTTGCTGTCCGAGTGGCCAACGAGAGAAGCTTTGAAGTGGTTGGACAACTTGCTGTTGCTCACAGTGACCTGGGTGCAACCGTGGGTAACGTCGAGCAAACCGTCGTAGCTAGATTTACAGGCGTCAATTACAGCCAGTGGTTAGAAAAGACCAAACACTTACAAGTCCTTGCCGTGGTCGAGATCGCTCGACAAGTCGACATGGTCAACCCAAACCTTCGACGACTCCTGGATACCGAGGGCGTCACCAGTGCTTGCCTCGACCTTCGCGATCTTGAGGTTGCGGATGATGACGTTCGACTGCTTGTTGACACGGAGACCAACACCCTCCAGGGCTAGGAAAACACAGCAAGGTGAGATATCGGTACGATAGAACGAGCTGATCAGCACGTACAAGAGCCAGCCTTTCCAAGAATTGACGTATTCGAACCAACATTGACGACTGCCTTTCCAGTGATCTTTCCTACAGTTGAGGAAAGAAAACGTTTGTCAGCTCCAATTCTCGAAGATCGGCGGATGGATCATCGTGTAACGTACCAGAGACCAACACAGTCTTCTTCGCGGTTCCTGCGACGGCGGAGGTCAACGCCGCAAGGGAGGTTACAGTGACAGTGGAGCCTCCGACTCCTCCTGTAGTCCCGATAGCAAAACCAATATCGGCCGTGTCAGACGCAGAGACGCGCTTCACAAGCCCAATAGAGGCACCCTAGTAGAAAAGAGTGATACCATGGTCAGAAACGATATTGCGAAGGTAGGGGACAAGACATACCAGTGCCAAACGGAAACTAAGAACAAGGAGAAGAACCTGGAAAATGCGCAGCATGATGATCGAATGGGAAACCTACCATCCTCGGTAAGTCGACCCCCATATTAAATACTGGAGGAGCGGGGCCCGGGAGCGGATACTCTCGGAATCAACGAAGAGCAGACCGACCTTCCTCCTGATTCGCTTGGGGATTGCAAACGAAAGTTACTAACAATCACCTTTGCCGGTAGCAAGGCCACCTGGCAGACCCTGGTCGCCATGCGGCCCATATGACGATCTCGCGACGATCGCTCTCCCTGGATAAACCTCTGAGGGCAGCTGCGGGCCAAGTGGAACCCAGGCTGGTCAGGGCTGGTCGCCTGAGGTCGCGAAATTGCGAGGGGCAGGCACGCGTGTGCGCGTGCGCGGACGGCGTTGCATATCGTTTCCATGCTATCCACAAAGCAAGGGCTTGGCACCGAGGATGGTCGCGATGCTGGACCATGATGCTCTGATGCAGGAAATCTCAGTCGCCATCGCATCGACCAACAGCGAGCATGAAGCTGCATGTGCGCATGAAAACCCCCTGAAACTAGTGGGATAGTCAGAGGAGCCTCCAGAGCACATTCAGGAGATTTCGATAATTCTGCATAAGACCAAAGTAGAGCACAAGACCAGATACATCAAACTTTCGACAAGAGACAAAGGGCGAATGCGAGCGAATCTCGAAAGGCTTCGAGAGGAGGCGCCTTGAACCTTGCGCCGACGATATTTTTAGACGGCGCTTGTGTTCGTGCCACGTTTCGCATCAACGGATTGCCCGATGCGAGGACCGAAATCGAAATGCACACAATTTACCTTTGATTTACCTTGCAGCGACCCTTTTGCTCCCTTTTGACAATAAAGAGATTACTTACAATTATTAAGGCAGACGTCGTCAGGGTAAACAAGGCCTTTGAAGACCCAGGGAGAATTGAACGGGCGCCGTGGTCACTTGGCTCGCGGATGCAGAGTAGAGAACAGATTCAGAACGAAAGCATTGTCTCTATTCAGCGTTTTCGCACTACTGATACACGGTTACAAATCCTTTCCAGCTGCTAAGACTCAGTATGTGTCGCCATTCCTGTTAATCTGATAAAGCATCCTATGGTTCCACTCCACCTCCTCCGGGTCCTCTTCTGCATCCGAATCCTCGTTCTTGTTGTCCTGGTGCTCACCAGAAACCTTATCAAGATTCGCCTTGACTGAGACCTGCACGTCCAACAGCTTGACCAATTCACGTTGGAGGTTCTGCGGACCAGCAGCGACCGCATCTTGAAGAACGCCCCACGTTCCCGAAACACTGCCAGAGTCCGTTTTATTCCTTTCTGTCGACTCATGATCCTCTGCAAGACGAGGTGCCGGCTTGGGTGGCAGCCCGTTCTGCAGGCTCTTCGCTTCCTTGAGCTTGCTCTCCATCGTCTTGATAAAGGCGTTCAGTTCGAACCCAAATTTCTGGGGGTTGGATGGGACACCCTGGTCCAGGAGCGACTTGACGGCTTCTTGCAGACGAGGAAGTTGGGTTTCGAGCTTGTCGATGCAAATCCGCTCCCTGGAGTACACGATCTGCTCAGGTGAGACAGTGCCGGGATATGTCCGGATTGAAGTGCCCAGACGGGAGAGCAGTTCCTTGAGGACCGAGACTTCAAGGGGCGTTTGACCGATGGCATCTTCTTTGAGTAGCCCACCCTGCAGCGGCGTCTTCAATAACAAGGCTGCGACTCCCTGATATCCTTGGTGGACAGCATAGTGGAGAGGCGTCTGACCGTCGATGTTCGTGTAAGACGCAGTCGTGTTGTCAAATTCGAGAATAACTCGAGTCATTTCGATTTTCCCATTTTTGGCTGCGATGTGCAACGGCTAGAAAACAGAACTGGTCAAAACACTAATGTTTTGCGGAAAATCAAGCCGCTCACGGTATTGAGTCGCCCTTTTGATTGTTGCTGAAGGAGAGCTTGGCAGACGTCCTTGGGCAGCTTCTTGAGGAAGTATTCAAGGACCTCGACCTTGTCATTGGAGGCGATATAGTGGAAGATATTCCAACTGTAAGACCAAAGCGTTAATCGATTGCTAGTATGAGCCATTTGTCAGGACGTACCCTCTAACTGTATCCCTGACGGCAGGTGATATGGATTTCGCAAGGAGGTAATCCAGGATATCAGGCTTGCATAGAAGTTCCACCGCCAATAGAAGTGCGTTATGTCCAGTAAACTTGATCCTACAAGAAGCCAAAGTTCAAACAAAAAAAAAGAGTGAGGGGAAGGCAAAAGGAAAGCGTACTGTTGGTGAAGTGTTGTCTTCATCAGCTCAGGCTTCTTCGCAAAGAGCGTCTTGATCGCGGGCAGCGAATGACCGAGAATAGCGGCAGTCAATGGGGACTCTCCTAATCCGTTGATATTCCAACCAAGCCAGACATGAAGGACCTTTTCGAGGTCTGGGGTACGACGAAGCTGCTCCGCACGAGGACCGCTACAAGTGGTTGCGTACTGTCGGAATGCAGCCAAGGGTTTATCGGTTGCGAGGTATTCGATGATTTTCGTTGCTCCGGCTCTTGCTGCTCTCCACACCAGCGGAGTGACGTTGCTGGCAGTCGAGTACGCGTCTGGGTCATTCTTTTGCGCAAGGTCAGCACGCTTCTTGCCGTGGACATTCAGCCCAAGATAGACCCGATTCTCATCGTTGACGACGGGTGGGAGGTGTGCAGTGGCCTTCTTCGCAACTTCAAAGTCTAGTCCATATCCCGAGCGTCGAATGTATTCGTCGAGGATGTCAGCCGTGTCCTCTTGAATGATCGTAACGAGAAGGTGGTCTCCCAAATCGATCGGTTGGGACAGGCTTTGATACAGGCTTGCGATCTTGGTAAAGGCCTCCAGATCCTTCTTATAGACAGCTGTGGTGATGAGGTTTCCGTTCGTCGACTTTTCGCCATCCTTTCGACAGAATACCGCCTCGTGAATCATGAAACTTGGAGGCATGTCAGATTTGACCCCCGATGAGACCTTTGCGATGTCTACGAATTGCATTTCCTTCTTCTGCTCAACTGTTTCGTCCGAGTCGTACCCATCATCGCTATCTTCATCGCTATCGTCGTCATCTGTGTGGGGGTGTAAGCTACCATGTATTGGGGATACGGGAAGAAACGCACCGAGCTTGATACCGGAAGTGCTAAAAGTCACCTTCTCCTCCTCTTCATCCGGAGTATATTGAGAAGCTGCGATAGCGATAATGAGCTTTGCAGTCGACCAATGCCTCCCTTCACAAGCAGCGAAAAGCGGTGTATAGCCTAGGATGTAAGAGCTATGTGAGTACCGATCAATTGACAGACTAGAATGCACTCAAAACTCACCCGTTTTGGTGTAGTGGTTATTCGGATCGGCGTATTGAACGTTGACGCTCAGCAGCTGCGTCGATGTCGAAGTTTCGCCCGATTCTGGTGGAAGGCAGAGCTGCTTGATTTTCTCGTTGTCACCGGCAAAGGCGGCCTCGAACAGCTCGTCGTATGACTTGTTCAAGCTATTGGAGATAAAGCTCGCGTAGTAAGACCGGGATAGGTGAGCGTAATGCGATTTTTCCTCCTTCTCGGTGACCGTGGTTTCCTCCTTGACCTTCTTGTGCCCAAGGGTCTTGGTGAGGATGACCTCGACGTCGGGATGAACCTCCGACCACGACTTCGCAGACCGGGCTGTCAACAACCGCTCAGCATCGGTAAGATACGCTTCAATGCTGTTGATTTTCAACTGCTCAACAGCACGATTGTACTTCTTCAGTTCGGCCTCATCTTCGTCTTCTACCTTTGCCGTGGTGTCTCCGAGCCGGACCTTGCGGAAGTACTCTTTCCAGCTCGAAAGAACAATCTCTGCCTCACCCTCGGGCCGCGAGTCCTTAGATTCGACTACCTCCGTTTCGAAATTGTCTTTCTTCTCAAGGATGAGCTCGAGTGCACGATCGACCCAGTCTTTGATGGTACGACGATCACCAGGGGAGGTGTAGTATCGCTTGGAGTACTTGATTCCAGTGTTGAAAGCAGCACCGAGCGATAGAAGGAGCTGGAAGACATCGTCGTTGTGGGAGAGGGCAGTTTCAAGGGGCGTAAACGCTTGGTCAATATAGCTGCGGACTCCCCATCCGAACAAGTTGGAGCGGTCCTTCGGGCTCCTGCATCATATATGAGAAAAAAGCAAAGAAATGAAAGGTATGCAATCAACGTACTTGGCCTCCACGGCTTTGTTGATGTCGTCTTCGGATAGATCCAGTTTCGCTCCATGGGCGACCAACAACGCTATCATCGCATAATCTAGCTTCTGCACTGCAGTCACGATGGGGAATATGACATCGTTGTATCGGATCGCTGGGCTGTCGATGACCTGCTTAGCATTTGGATCGCATCTCAGGACACACGCCGCCAGCTTGAGTTTGCCGGAAGCCACGATATCATGGAAGATGGTGAAGAGTTGCTCGTCTGCGGTTGACGACGAAGCGCCAGCCTTGATGAGGCGTTCTGCGATCGCGCACGCTTCGTCCTCGTCGTCTCGCAGGATAGTGATGTCGAGGGCATGAAGCTGTTTCGTGTCGTGGTGATTCGTCGATGTGGCCTTGTTCACGTCGGCACCAGATTCGAGCAAAAGATCCACGGTATCCAATGGGGCAAAGAGGGTAGCGTAACAAAGAGGAGTGAAACCGAAGTCCCAGTCAGCTTCATTGATGTCCAGGACGTCCGGCTCGTCTTCATTGTCTTCGGGCATGTCTCCTGCATTGGAGGCTGGAGGATCATCGGCGGTGGACTTGGCGGCCTTTTCGTCGTCACTTCCATCCTCATCTTCATCATCACCGTCATCTTCGTCGTCAGCATCGTCCATCTCAACATCTTTGCCATCGTGATCGTCAGAGCTCCAATCGTCCTCAGAGGAAGGCCGTTCAACGGCTGGTTTCTTGTCTTCGTCCATGGCATCGTCGTCTTTCTCGTCCTTCTTGATATCAGCCTCGTTAGCTGCGCTCCGTTCCAAGAGCTTCTTCAAAATTGGGTTGAGACCGAACCGAGCGGCAAGATGCAAAGCAGACCTTCCGTCGACGAGGCGGGCTGAGATCCTTGCACCTGCTTCAATGAGCTCGTGCGCAACTTCAGGGGCGTTGGAGACGATGGCGACATGCAAACAAGTACGTCCAACGTGGTCTCGATGGTTGAGATCGATTTCGGCTTTGATGAATTCTCGAACAGCCTCAACGTCGTTGCGGGAGACCGCAGCGAAGAACTTTTCAGTTTCTTTGACGTAGACTTGCTCGCTCCACTCGCCGACGTCGATGGGGTTGAAACTACCGGTCATAGTCTGACGGCCGGGGTTTTCTTCGATGAATCTGGTTTACCAATGTCAGAGGGCGGAAAAGAAGACACGGTAGATGGAATCGTACTTGATTCGTCCTACGATGTATTGGTCCTCCTCCTTGACCATGAGCTCTCTTTCATCGTCGTCGATTGGCTCGGGACAGTGCTGAAGTAAAGCGTAAGAACCTGTTTCCGTCGGCAAGTCAAGGACCCAAGCGTACCTCACAGCAATCCTCCAGGCACTCTTCCATAGTTCCAAAGAAAGCTGGATGACGATGCAGCCTTCGTCCCTTGTTCTTGGGGTTGAAAGTGGCTGGAAACAATGCTTTAGTTGGGGAGCTGTCATCTCAACCACGAAACTCACAATTCATGCCCAAATCCTAGAGGCAGTCAGTGTCAATACAAAACTTGAATGGTTGAGAAGAAACTCACGGTTTGGTAAACCAGTTTGTCAATACGACGTGCGTCCCATCCAGGTCCATAAGGAATGTGGAGGGAAGCAACATCATAGTCGTTCATCTCGAGACCACCTATCTCCTTCTCCTCCTTCAAATCACCTTTATACTTCCTCTTGTTACGATTGTTGTAGCGCGACAGTGGGTTAGGTCGACTACGCAGCTTCCTGCGAGACTCGAGGAAAGCATAGCGAGCATCGCCATCCATCAGCTTCTCAAAAACGAGGAGTCGGGCCAATCCCTCCATCTTGACAATCGAGCGTTCGTAGATCTAAAGAAGGTTATATTCAGATACGGGAGAGGTGGAGAAAAGCAAGATTCGTACGGTCGGATCGATCTTCTCTCGAACGAGGTCATGTACATAGACTTCGTAGCCTCGGTTCGCGTACTTGGAAAGACGAACCTCGTAGGAAGGCGACCTTCGAGTCATGTCGACAGTGTTGCTCTGGCGCATCATACTGACAATGGCACGGGGGTTGGCCCAGACACGATTGCCTGACGCGGCATTAGATGTAGGGTTTGAGAAGCTGAATTGGGGGGAACGACGTACCGTCGTAGGCACAGCACGGCGCATCAATATCAAAACCAGCAAGAATCTCAGCTGGAGAGTGATAAAGGCGCAGAACAATCTGGACGGAGCGGTAGGGATACTGGGCTAGAAAGTGAGGAGTTTAATCGCGCGAAGCGAGAAGGACCGTGCGGGGAAGGAAAACATACAATGAATAGATACGGTATGCTTGGTGCGAATACAAGTGGCGTCCCAAGGGACAGAGTCACGAACAGCTTCGTAAATTTGGGTAATCTTGGCTTCGGCCTGACAAAACGCCATTAGTTCTTTCGACTCCCAAGAACACCAGGGAATACACACCTGCTCAGGAGTCAAACCCCACAAGAAAAGGTCAACATCCGAGGTTGGGTATGCAACACTATGATAGTGTTTCCTGATAGCCCTCTTCGAGACCTTATTCTCCTCTTTCAACGGGGTCAAGCAAGCCAGTACGCTTCCACCAGCCGCAACGACATTGCTCCAATCTAAAAGCTGAGACAACGACCCCTCGGTGAAGATCGACCAATTCTTCTTGAACTCATCCAGGCTCTCGACAGTGCACGGTGCTCCTTCAGGCCTCCTAGCCTCCTTGTTAACGGGGAGAATGTGCTTCGCGATGAGGTCCTCGTCGTCCTTGACAATACGCGCCCGGGTGGTGCGAATGTCGGCCGGCGCGTCGAACACGTCCACCAGACCAACGTAAGGGTCCTGAAGACGTGCATTGCCTCGGTCGCTGGCAAAGTACTGACGAAGCTCCGTCTCATCCTCGACGGATGGCTTCAAGGCATCATCGAGCGATACTCCGGGGCCCTCTGGTAAGGCCTTGATACGCTCCAAAAACGCGGTGGCTTCTTTGTTCTGGGGCATTGCAGGGTGGGGTTTTGGTTTGGGGTACGGAATGAAGCCTGGTACTCATTTGGATTTATATAGTCGAGCTCAGGGGCGTTGTCGATCTGGCCAAGACGAAAATCAAACTCAGTAGAGAACAAATGAATCACCAAGAGTCGGGAATGCCTTTTCCGGTCCCGCCCTCCCCGCCATCAGCGCTCAATGATACAGATGCCGCCGTTTCACCGTCACCCGATGACTCGCGAGGCCCATTTATGTCAAAGTTACGAGTTCGCCAAGAAAAGAGCATGGGTATCAATTTAATTAGAACCAAAACGTGGGGTTGGTGTTCACGTTGGTGATACAACATAAATAGGGATTGTCAATGTGACCAAAGCGCTGGTGATGGATAGAGAGATAATGAAACACGTTGTAAAGGAATGAAAGGGTTCTCGGTAACAGCAAAAAAGAAATCTCGAACCAGGAATGAAAGATGAAGTAACGAATGCGATGATTATAATCTAGAAAGCACCCACGGACGGACGAATGTACCCATCAAGGATCTAGACATATCCACCATTAGCTCACGCTCAATGACTCAAACAACGAATTTGACTTGAACATTACCTTGTCCATCTCTTCTAGCTGCTTGAACCCTGGAGCAAATATCTCCCGAGCCTGTGGGTGCAACGAGTCAAGATCCACGGGAGCTCCAAATAGCAGCTCGTCCGCAGGGTGTATAGGCGGCGACGGTTTCTTGGGTTGCGATGCCTTATACTCGATGATCGCCATCATATGTGAAATCCCAAAGTCATCCTTTGGCATAACAGGCCTCTTTTGCTGCTGCACTGATCCAGGACTCTCCGAAATCGTTCTCAGTCCAGACTCGGCTCCACGAGGGGTAACGCGTCCCGAAGACTCCGAGACGGAACCACCCCTGCGAGTGGCACTTTGCTGCTGTGGTCTTCCAGAAGACGACGCATTAACCCCACCCGCTCTCCCACCTCCAGCATTCCCACCCATCTGCTGCTGCTGCTGCTGTATCTGCTGCATCCTCGAAGCAAACCCAGCAGACCCAGGTGTAACCGACCTCCTCGACTCCCCATCATCCGAATACTCCGACGGCGAATTACTCCTCCCAACCGTCGACGAAGACTGCGTACTCCCAGACCTCGCGAGATTCTGCTGTTGCTGCTCTTTCCCAGTCTTGATCTTGTTCAACACCCTGTCGAGCTGGTCCCCCAGGTTACCCTTATTCCTCGACACGAACCCTTCCAACAAATCTCCCTTCTGCGCCGCCTCCTCCTCCCTCCACTCCTCCTCTACAATGTCACTAATATCATACGTCTCCCCATCCGGCTCGACATACGAGTAGCGCATCCTATCATTCGCATCATACCGTGAACTCCTCAAGACAGCGTTACCCGGTAAGAGCACATCCATCCCCCTAACCGAATTACTCTGCGTACTGAGTATAGCACGCTGGTTCGCCCGGGTAGCAGCTCGTTGCGCGGCAATGATCTCCCGGCTCGAGGGTTGTCGAAGCGTTGCGTGCGATTGTTCCATCGTCGTAGTAGTGGGACTGCTAGGATCCGCCGCCGACTGTAATGACGATTCCCTCTGCTGTTGGAGGTGCTGCAACGCAATCTCATCCAGGGGCGCCGAAGACCTGTTTCTTGAAGACGTCGAAGAGGTGCGGTAGGAAGTCGCCCTTCGTAGGATAAATATGGGGTCGTCCGGATTAACGTCTTCTACACTCCCAAGAAGGTTGACAGCGTCGATTGAACGCCGCTTGTTCGCTGAACCTTGTCGTTCGGGTGTTCGGAGCGTCGGAGGGCGAGGGAAGGATTCGATGACTTTGCCAGAGGGGGAAAGCTCTCGTTCTACATAGCGTAAGAGTTGAATGATAAAAAAAATGAGAAAAAATGTAGTATGTTCGTGATTGAATGAACGTACCTCGACCATCTCCAGTATCAATCACCAACCCATACCGAACCCTACTCGAGCTCCTCCTCTTGCTATATTTATCCTCAATCTCATCTCCTCCATCAACCACGCCCTCCAAGATCCCAAACCTCTCCAACCCGAGTTCAATGACCTCCGCAACTGTAACGTTCTTGGGGAAAATAAAGACCTTGCGCCTGAGTTGGGAGGAGACCGTCGTTGGCGAAGTGATAGTAGAGGCATTACTCTCTCTAAGTGTATCCTTGAACACAATAGCCTCCGTAGTCGGATGGAATACCATATCGTCCGGTAAATCCACAGGATAAATGACCAGCTGCAAAGGGAACCTAAACGAGGGCGACGTAAACCTCTCAGGCGTAACATTAACACCCGCTCCAAACGTCCTCGAAACCGGGCTCGCCATAAACTGCTGCTGCTGCTGCTGCCCAAACTCTCCACCATGCGAAGCCGTGGATTCCGCAATGAGCGTTTCGTCCCCTTCGTGCCCATTCGAGCTCCCATCCTGCCCTTCCTCGCCCTTCCGATGAAGATAAAACTTGACAGCCGAATCATCCGTGAAATCGTTCATCGGCAACTTCTCAATCGCAGGGTGCATAGAAAGGTTGCTCACAACCGAACTGATACTCCCCACACTGCTCCTCTTCACCTTGGGCGGCAAAAACATATCATCCCGATCCATATAACTCTCCACTACCAGGTTCTCGAAAACCGCCAACGGGTGTTCTTCAGGTCTCAAAATCGCTTGGGCACCACCCTCGACTTGTTTAATCGTAAGATAATAGTCGTTGGCATCTTCGCCCGCTGGAAGTCGGAACCGCTGGATAGCTTGACGGACAAGGTCCGCACTGCTCGTCGAGGAGTTGAGGAGAACAGTCTTGAACGTAGCTTCGGTCTGCAAGTTCTTGCCAGCAAAAACTCGGACAACGCTAAGCTCTGGTACTCCTGGTCCACCATCCATAGTCGTCGGTGAGAGGATGAGTGAACCCGGTCTTTGACGTGTCGGTGGGGGTCCCAGCGCAGAAGAGCTGGAGGAAGACATGATCGCTGAGGCGGATTGTAGGCCGTACGAAGGTTGAGCTTCAGGAGGGGACGAAGGCGACCTGTTGAGGTACTGCAAATATAGTGCCTGCTGCTGCTGGTCTCTCTGCCTAACGCTACTCGCATAGCTACGATCAGGCGTACTAGGAGTGGGCTGACCGGGGGGTGTCGAATGTAACGAGGATGATGATTCCGAAGTTCTGTTAGGAGGTAAAGATGACGATGATAGTTGCTGCTGCTGAAGTGCGGTGAGGCTAACGGGTGACAGCGCGCCATCCGCCGAGTTACCGCCTAGGCTTCGTCCACCCGAATCGTCGGACGACCTAGCGAGGTACTCTGAGCTTTCGATAGATCCCATAGACACAGACCCATCCTTCTTCTTCTCCTTTTTACTCCTGCTGAACAGCCCGCCAAAGACCGATTTCTTTTTCTTGTCCTTCCCGTCGTCGTCGCTTTCCCTTGAGGGCTCCTTGCGCAGTTTCCCGGGGGGCCGAGCTCCAGGTATGGGCGACGAGCTCACAGGCTGGGCCATCTTGTCCTTGCCCTTGAGCCTCTTCTTCGCCGCTTCCTCTGCATCCTCCTCAAGCTGCCGCTTGACGCTGTCATCACTCGATTGCTTTCCAATAATGGCACTGGGAAGGAGCGGTTGGCCTGTTGGGCGGTCGTCAACGACGACGTCCCTCGCAATAGAAGGCGTCACTGTGACTTTGCGAGTCTCGATTTCTGCCAATGGATCGATCTGTCGCTGCTGTTCCTCGATGGGCCGTTGCTGAGCCTGCTCGCGTTGCTGCTGCTCCATCATCTGCCTCTGCCTCATCTCCTGCTCCCTCTGCTGCTGCTCCAGCTGTTGTTGCTGCTGGGCACGTAGCGCGGCAGTTTGTTGTTGCTCGCGCATGGAGCCTGGCTGCAAGGCGTCGGGGATACGGGATGCGGCTGCTGCTGCTGCCTGGTGCTGATGTTGTTCTG
Source organism: Candolleomyces efflorescens (assembly GCA_027579765.1). Classification (NCBI taxonomy): domain Eukaryota; kingdom Fungi; phylum Basidiomycota; class Agaricomycetes; order Agaricales; family Psathyrellaceae; genus Candolleomyces; species Candolleomyces efflorescens. Next base: position 95,080 of record JAMZDL010000112.1, read on the forward strand.
CAGCATCGTCCGCCCACTGCATGGGGTCGTCGGCTTCCATAGCACCATGTTCCTCCTCTTCCCTTCTGCGTTGCATCTGCTCGCTTGCCAGCTCGGGGTCCTCGTCCTCGTACCCTTCGTCGTCCCATTCAACGTCCTCTTCGTCGGACATCTCGTCCTCGCGCCATACCGCCGGGAGGTAGCGATGCACAGAGAGTGTGGGTGTGAATTGGACACCTTTGGCTTTACGGCTCTTGTTGGGATTGGGGGATGGCGTGGCTCCGCCTCTAGAGCTCAGATTGTTGCGTAGACGATCGTGCGAGGCATTGAGGCCGTCTTGCAGCTCTGCCTGCGTTGCTGAAGCCAGCTGCAGGACTCGTCAGAGGCTGCATTGAAACGACCACTACTGAAAATGAACGACGTACATCGACATTCCGGTGCTTGTTGAGCCGTGCAAGCCGTTCAAACGGCGTCTCAATGTTCTCTGCAGGGATGTATCCAACCTCTTGGGTTTTGAGGACGCGAACAAGCCACCAGTAGCTGTTACTGTCGTCCATAAGAAATAGACTGTCCCCCTTGACGACGTTGGCCTGCCCATCGACGGTCGCTGCGAAGCTGTGGAATGCGTAGACGAGATCAAAGTCGATGGACTCGTTGGGGATGGACAGCGACGAAGAGGCGTCGTCGTCATCGTCGAGAAAGTCGTCTTGCTCTTCGCCTTCCGAGTCGTCCTCTAGAACCGAATGCTCCTCGTCGTCTGTGCCATAGTGGTTCGCTGCGTCTGCATGAGCATGGAGCTGGGCATGGTCGTCGCCGAGGATCTGGTCGCGCAGGTCGAAGGTGTCTTGGCGATGAGTTTGTACTCTGGACATTATGTGGAGTGCATGGAGTGAAGCAGGGTCGAGTTTTGGACAATTGGTTGGCGCTCAAAGAGCTTTACTGTCGAATTCAGCAACAACGCCTGTCACCATCAAGGGCTTTGACTTTGGGCACAAACAGGGACATACAAAGGCGATTGAGGTCGTTCCATCCTCGCCATAACTTGAAGTTAAACTCCATCACCGGCCCTCCGTTGTCTTTCGATATCTCAGTCTGAGTGATCAAGTATATACTCTGATATCTTCCCCAGGTGCAGTATCAATGCCGGGTGGACTTATCATCTCCGTCTTCGGATTCGGCACACTCGCAGCACTTGGCATCGACTTGAATCCACTGTCAACTCGCACCTTACAATTGGTCGTCTCGCCGCTGACGATCAGTAAATGACGCACGGCGCCGAGAGATGCTCCCCGAAACACTGGCCTCTCAACTGCCGCACCTCTTCTCAGCTTCTCTAGCAGTGGGGTGGCTCCCACGAAGCCGTCTTCTTTACGATATATCTGTCCATGTCACCCGTTTTTCCTACATGGTCTCATTCTCTCAAGTCAGGTGAAGGATACTCGGAAGCGACAAGAGATCTGGGTCTTGTATAAAGCCTTGAGACTGTCAATCGAATGAAATGCTAAGACAATGGCTTCAATCATCAGTACCATACAATCTCTCAGAGGTAGCGACGTTATCGCTATTCTCCTCTTCATCTTCGTCGTCCGCCTCATCAAGAACAGTCGCACTCGAGTTCACACAACTAAGCTACCAGGTCCTCCCAGCGATAACTTCTTTGTTGGCTTGTTCCCCGCCATCGCAGGCCTCGACGAGCCCTTGAAGGCTTTCGAAAGATGGGGAAAGCAATATGGCACGGTGTTTAGCTTGCCTATGGGACTCGGACGCCAGGATATTATGATCTGGGATATCAAAGCTGCCAATCATGTCTTGGCTCGGGACACTTTCGTGTATCACCAGTCCAACTTCTCCAGAGTCTTTTTGGACAACATGTTTGGTAGAGGAATCCTGTCCGTCGAGAATGACGAACACCGTCGGTAAGGGTTATTGTTCCCTTCTTTACATTGTTGAAAACTCACTGGCGATAGTCATCGGAAGGCTCTTACTCCGGCATTCAGCAACGCTGCTATCCGTGGATACGTCAACCTTTTTAACGACTCCGCTGAGAAGGCAAGTTGCATTATTCCGGGATTGGGCCTTCCGTATTCACAGGACCTCTCTAGTTGAAAGCTACCTGGGACTCCATCTTGGATAGCGGCGCGGACACGATCGAAGTACAGCAATGGTAGGCTTATTTTCGTCTCCTCATATACTGTACATCCTGACGGAGGACCCTAATAAACTACAGGATGAACAGACTCGCGTAAGTCGTCTGACTCGTACCACAATTTCTCTCTCTCACCTTGCTTATACACATATACTACAGACTGGAAAATCTCGGCGTCGCAGGCTTCAGCCACCACTTTGGCGCCCTCTCAAGCCCAGACACATCCATCAAACCTGAAATCATGCAAGTCTTCGAATCCTTCGAGTCTCCTCAAAAGTCCAGTCTCCTCTCTCGTACCTTCTTCTTCCTCGGACCAAAGTTCCCTGCACTCTTAAACCTCCCAACCCAGAATACCGTGAAAATGAGAAAGATCAAGTATTCAATGAAGGGGATTGCGGATGATCTGCTGGAGAAGACGAAGAAGGAAATGATGATGGATTCGGTGGAAGGTGATGTAAAGGCTGGAGGTGGTGATAAGAGTATCATCGGGCTTTTAAGTGAGTATTCGTGCCTTTTCTAACCCGGTTCCAACCACTCATTTTCTGTTGCAGTCAAGGCGGAAAGCTCCGAGTCGGGCAGTTTGACGTTGACCTCGGAAGAAGTGCTTGCTCAAGTAAGTCACCATGTTTATACTACTGCACTTCTCGAAACGGTCCTCACCTTGCATTTTTTAGATGGTTGGTAACAACTCATATCCCAGGCCCGCGACTAAATCTCATATTTCTGCACGCAGAACACGCTGTTCTTCGCAGGCTACGAGACGACCTCTCGTACGTCCTTCCCCTTGCACAACATCAATTCGCATCGCACTGACCTTGGCTCAATTACGTAGATACTCTCACCGTAAGCACTCAAACTCGCCAGTCTACCAGCTTCGATATCCAACGTTAACATTGACGTCCTCATCTTCCTCCCAGTGGGCTTTGATCGAACTTTGCAGACACCCAGAAGTCCAAGAAAAGCTGAGAGAGGAAGTGAACCAGATGGGTGGAGAACCTACCTGGGAACAAATCACACTCGGACTCCCGTACCTCGACGCTGTAACTCAAGAAGTCCTGAGGATGCACATGCCGGTCGATAACATCTTACGAGAAGTCAGTCAATCAATATCATACCCTCCATCTGACAACGTTCGATAACGCTTATTTCCAGACACACCAAGACGACATCGTCCCCCTCTCCAAACCCATCCACACCTCCGACGGCTCCGTCGTCTCCGAGCTGGTCATAGCCAAAGGTCAGGCCATCCACATACCTATCGGATTCATCAACAATTCCGAAGAGCTCTGGGGTCCCGACGTCAAGGAGTTCAAACCCGAGAGATGGCTGAGCCCAGATACATCCTTGACAGACGGAGCGAAAGCTATTCAGGGACACCACCATATCATGTCGTTCTCGGACGGTCCGAGGTTCTGTCTTGGTAGGCATTTCGCTTTGGCGAATTTCAAGGTGGGTCTTTGTTTTTTTTTCTTCCGACTTTTGGCTGCTTTTGATTGACTCTTCGATCACGGTTATCTAGACCTCCCTGGCGAATCTAGTCAGACGATATACGTTCGAGCTGCCAAACGGAAAGGATACGGTTGTCGAACGGTATTTGGCTATCCTTCCGAGGCCCAAGCTCGCTGGAGAGAAAGGGCCTAGTGTGCCATTGAGGATTCGTAGGATCGATTGATTGAATGGGATGAAATGATTGTGCCAATAGACTGTTTCGCTGGTACCGAATTGGATTGTAGCATAGTATGAACAAAGCTTGCTTTCTGGTTCACCACCTGTTGATCGCTGAGCTGAAAAAAAGGAGTTGATTCTCACTCCTCGACGAGAAAGGTGGCTGATTCTGAACACGAGTAGCGTTCACATCGAGGAACATGAAATTCGGGATTGGGCATGAGACCAAAGGCGTGTCGCAGGTTTGAAGGAGGTCAGTCATCTAAAAGACGTAATTATAAAGTATGGGGTCGAAATCAAAGGAAACACCGCCCCGCTTTTTGGGAGTTTGGGCAATTTCGGACTCGTCAAACTGCTGTTTCTTCTCCTGTATCACCTGAGGCTGATAGGTGACTTTCAACCACTTGAAAGTGTCCTGTGGCTTTGTGAACATCGGCTCTCCATTCGCCATGTAGTATGGCCGACGCGACTTGAGGAAGAAGAGTAGAAAGGTGCAATTAAAATCCGATCGGAGCTCCAGGAGTTCAAGCCTCTGAAGGTTTGGCAATTGTCGGGATTGTTCCTTGAGCAACCAGAACTTCGCGCAGAGATGGGCACCGGTTGTTTTCCCAATCCCGGGAGACCTGTAATAAGGGCGGCTCGATAGCAGTTCATCCCATCTTTCCCCGGCTTCTCAAAGCCAGATTTCACGCTCTTCAGCCTACCGAAACTCAGTATAGGCTGGTCAACATTCCGGACCCAACGCCGATGAGTTAGGAGTTACGCACTAATTGTAATAGGTCGGGATTTTTGCGCTCTAGAAGGTTTCGACGACTGCGAATCCATATATACCTATAACGTCTTCACCCTTGGGCCTTCGAATATACTCGTCTCAGAGTCAATGCCAGCTTTCTCGTTCTACGCAATTCGCACTTGACTAGCAGCCAACACCATGGTATTTATAATTACGAATTGGATTTTGCTCGAGGCGTGCGATTTGCAATACAAAAACTTGCACTATTCTCTCTATGACTACTTTCAGCCATCGTTATCCCTTGCGGGTACGTCATCATCACCGGGAGGGTTATCTAGAGTCTTAATCAGAACACGTTGAGGTTCCACACATAAGAGTTGGGACCATACCTAGCATGTTTTGCATGGCTTCAGCAACGTCAAGAATAGACTCTAGGTGTTGCCCAGGAAGCCACAACCCCGCCCTGTCGACCCAGTGCCACAGGCATTCGTCGTGAAGCTTGCTGATGCAACGATCCCACAAACGGAACTGCGAGCTCGCCTCGGACCAATGCCGTTCAAGATGGCTTTTTCCAGCAGCCAGCGGTTGATGTAGCCTTCCGTTCCCGTTGGGGTGCCATCTCGCTCTGCGCGAGAAAAACCCCGACTTGAAGGCACTGAGCTGCTGAAAGTCGATCCCGTCGGCCCAGTATTTGATTACTGATGGCCACGACACATTGAGAGTCTGAGGTGGAGCCTTCGGATAGGAAGCTGGTAGAGGAACGCCATTGTTGAAAGGGAAGAGATACAACACATAAAAGACACTCTGCACCTTAAGAAGATTGAAGTAAGTCAAGAACAAATTCAACGTTCGACTGTCACTCACATCATCCACGGCTCCGTGAGGAAGTGAGTCTCCTGCCAAGACGTTGATCGACATGAACGGTGGAGTTCCCTTTAAGGACGGTGTCAGAGTTCCAGTTTTCTGGATGAACAGCAGGCGTCGGTGGACTAACTGGCTGAGCGCGGGCGGATGTGGGATCTTGCTTCTCTAGAGCGTCCGGTGGCTACCGCACGTCCATTAGCCAAAACGTGATATTGCCGCAAAGTTCGCTCGACTTACAGGGTCAATGGGACTAGCCAGGTCAAAATCATGAAGGAGGCCGTAGACACTGGGCAAAGAATTTAAAGATGTCGGCCTACGGCAAAGAAG